>CAEGAE010035693.1:0-20139 GCA_903067095.1 Girardinus metallicus | reverse complement strand
GAGAATATAGATATGTATATATATATATATATATATATATATATATATATATATATATATATATATATATATATATTTCAAAAGGAAAAAGTTGTAAAATATATGCTGACCTCCAGTTTCAGAAGCTCTTCTACTTGCTCTCTGAGTGCTGAATATCTGGGAAAAAATAAATTTAATGTTGTGTTTAAATTTTCATGTCAAAATATAAATTCTAAAACTAAATTGACCACTTTCAGCTTATTTTGAATGTATGAACGGATAAATATGATTCATTGTAGGATTTATTGAACACTTTAGTCACATTTTGTCACTTACTGGGTTAATTTCTGCCAAACAGCCTCTGCTTCACCTTTTGTCTTCACTCCAATTCTGCTCAAAAACAGACTTTCCTCAAAATTCAGTTCAAAAATGCAAAAACACTTTAAGATGCATAAAAAAAACCTAAATGATATGTATTTTTATTTTACCTTCTGTAGAAATTTTCCCCAGCTGTGATCAAACCAAATAAAGTAGTGATCTTATGGGGAACAAAAGTCTGCAGAGATGCTGAAGAAATAGAAAAACAAAGACGCTTTGTAAAGGTCAGGTGGATTTGTGCAATGCCTTTATGTTGGAAATAGGCATGACAGGGATTAGATTAGACAAGCCAGTCCGGTATTTTAATCCAAGGATTTGATGTCAGCTGCATTGCTCAAGAATTGAGTCAGAAAATAAAGTTAAAATATCCATATTTATGAACTATAAAAGTCAGTTTACACCAACTTTGTTAAAGTAGTAAAATATATACATATAAATTAACATAATTAAGCGTCACTACGTTAAACTAAATAAAATAAAAAAAATGCGACATAATTAGTGCTAATTAGTTATTTACACGACATTATAACATTGAATATAAACCTATTTTTAAAGTTTTTTCTACCTGCTGCTTCCTGCTGGGCATTCTGGAGTAATATTTGACCCAAACTGACCAACAGACTCAGGGCACCGGGTAAAGTCTCCTCTGAAACACCCACATCCTCTGCCATGGTCACCGCAACTCAGACTAACCGCCGGTGCTCTGACGTCACTCGCACTTAACGGTCAGTTGCGTGCGCAATTAGGGATCACGTGACAGGAAAATCTGGAACTTTCGGTGGTTAGCAAAGTAGCACAGACGTTGATATACGTTACCAAAATACCACTAATGTCTATTGATTGGTAAAAAGTTGGTTTGCTAACCGCATATAAAAGCTAACTTATTAATCTAATAAACCGTAACAAGATTTAATTGTTAATGCTTATCTGTCAAAACAGTGGCGATGCAAGACTTTGTGGGGCCTGAGCAAAATTTGATTCAGGTCACCAACACCATTTTAAGGAAGAGGATTAGGGCCATTGAAAATAAAAGAATTCTGACTTTCAGAATTTTATTTTTTTTTTTCTCGGTGACCCAAATCCTCTTCTGTAATTAGCCCATCTTGAAATTTACCTTTCTTAATTTTGCTAGGCTGCAACAGACTGGTGACCTGTCCAGGGTGTAGGGAAAAGGGTGTAAGAAAATGCCATACCATGATTCTCCAGCGACTTCTTGTTTTCTTCTTTGTGGTTTGCACCATTGTCAACAATTATTTGTTGATCATGTAACGCAAAAAGTGTTTACATTGTAATTTTGAGAAATAAGTTTCAATATGGCCAAAAGAGATCCCAACTCGTCCTAGCAACAAAACATTTTATAATTTATTTTAAACTGCAGTGTTTATATAGAATTATTTTTTTCCAAAACATCAAATTGCCTAACCCACATTTACCTGAAACTCTCACTCAAGTCATTCACTGGAATGGTACTCAAGAAAGTATATAAATAACCTAGTTTACTGTACTTATGTAAGATATATTGCTATATTAATAAAATGTTGGGTGCTTGTTGTAGACGTGTAGAAATTAGAATATTGCAAATCTGTTTTATTTTTACAGATTTGCAATTTAAAAAAAAATCTAAATGAGAAACTAACTATTTTTCAGTTTTCATGACTACAAAAACAAAAATAATCAGAGACAAGTGAAATTCCAGCCCAGTTTTATTGACTGTTTAACATTCATTCAATAAGAAAAACCTCATCCCTTCAAGTTTTAGGAAGTAATATTGAAAGATTTTCTCCCCGCTAACTCTAAAGTCCACTGAAGCAGTTCATCCAGGAAAAAGGAGATGATTACAACCAGAAAGGACAAACAGAAAATTAGAGGAAAAGGAGAAGTTTCTGACTGTATGTAATGCATAAAATATATTAATAAGATCTTTTAAGCAAAGCAGGTTGCTATTGACTTTCAGTTTTCACAAACTTATGATTTAAGGCCTCAATAATCACAGGAGAGCTTCAGAGAATGGCTTCCTTGTGCTTTAAGTCGGGTAACAGTGGCGTACACAGCATTACGGCTTCAGACATGCTTTTCTATGATTTAGAGGATACTACAAAACATCTCATTTTGGAGAGAATTAAGTCATATTTCTGCTTTCTTCATTTCTTTCAAACCATCTCAATCTGTTACTCCAATATTCAAAATTTAAATCTGAGCAAGATTCTCAGATTATAAAACAAAAGTCTTTTCTAAACCTAAAAATTAAGAATTGGGAAATTACTCTAAAGGAAAATACAAATTTAGCCCACTTGCTGTAGTTAAGATTAGATGTTGAAGATCAAGCAGTCAGAGTTGTTAGAGGACATAAACTTTAAAATAAATACCAGATTTAAATGGAAAAGTATGGAAATGTTTAACTGTCAGAGCTTGGAAATAAATTCAGGAGCAGTATCTCGTTAAAACAAGAAACTTTCTTGTGTTTACGAGTTTTACATTACATTATAATGAGAAACTCCAGTTAAAACAAGAAACTAATCTCAACAAATTTTGCATCTTGTTATAGCACAATATGAAACGTCCCATTTCAACAAGAAACACTTGGTGAGTTTTGCATCTCCTTATGGGAAACTTAAAAGAAAAAACTCGTTATAACATATTAAACTTCCCGTTTTAACGAGAAATTTACTTTTATCTTGTCATATTGAGACTCACTATAAAGAAAAACCCGTTAAAACAAGGAACTAATTTTTATTAATTTTGCATTTCATTAAAACAATACTTTCTTGATATGAAACTTTGTGTTTTAATGAGAAACTAATTTCTAAGAGTTTTGAATTTCATTATACTGAGAAACGAAAAACTTATGAAATCAAGAAACTCATTTTAACAAGTTTTGCATCTTTTTAAAACAAAAAATTTTGTTTTTTTTTCTATGAAACAGAAAAAACAAATTTCCTGGAATTTTTCATCTTGTTGTAACAAGAAAAATTCTCATTTTAACGAGTTTTTCATCTGTTACATGAGAAACTGTTATATAACAAAATTTAAATAAACAGGTTCTGGAGACAAATTATAAAATTACTCTGAATGCAGATTAATCCATCTATTATTTTGCATAAAATTATCAGAACAAGAATACTTCTCTGATTAAAAAAATTATTTTTAGCAAAAAATACACATTGTATTAAATTATCTAAATAAGCCCATAAAAATTTAGGGAACAGATCTGATTGAGTTAAACATATATATTAGCTATCAGAAGCAGATTTAAGATTACAAATAAATTTTTATCGAGTCCTCCAACATCTCCGAATGATGCATGGAAACAGAAAATTTAAAAAAAGTGATTGTAAGTGCTGAGAAAAATAAAAATAAAAAGACTGCTTCAAGTATCCCAAGGAAAATTCAGTAGCCCTGAAAGTTGTTCTAAATGGTTTTAATCCTCCGAACTCTTCTCTGCTGATTGGCTTGACTGTGTCCACAAGGAAGATTTTAAAGTGCCAATTACAGTCTGCACTGTCAAATGAAACTGTTTTTTTCATTTTGTTTTTTTAAATGCTGACCTAAACCTAAAATATTTCTAGCACCCTATTTTACAGTTGAGGCATTTTGAAACGAGGTTTAGTTCAGAGGATTCCTCATGCGGATGGGTTTTGTGCTTTGGGTGCTTCAGGCCAACGGAGCAGAGGAAGAGCAAAGGCGGACAAAATGGCTTCTACATCCCAAACAAAACTACAAAAACAACATCTTACCAAATGCCTTTTGGTCTAGTTTCAAGTTCAAATACACCTGAAATAAGACAAAACTAACTCATAAGTAGGAGCTTGTTTTAAGTCAATAATTCATTAATATTGATGACAAAGTTCTAGTTTCATTGGCAGATTATTTCACTTAAAACAAGACATTTTTCTATGTTAAAAGTGAAATGATCTGCCAGTGGAACTAGAACTCGGTTGCTAGGTGACGGGCTGGGCTTGGCTGGCGTTGCTAGGTAACGGCGCCAGTGGAACTTGAACCTTTTCATCAGTTATTAGGCAATTATTTAATTAAAACAAGCTCCTATATCTTGCTGAAAAGATACTTGTAAGTTAGTTTTTTTTTTATTTCAGGTGAACTAAGATGGTTCGCTACAAATTAGACCAAAAATGTTTGACAACATTTTGTACTTTTGCAGTGAAAACTGAAAGATCTGTTTAAAGCTTGATATTGAGGTAAAAACAAATAAAACTACCATCTGGCAGCAGTGTTTATTTAATAAACTATAAGATTCAAACCAGAGCAGCACTTTAACTATCAACTTATTCATTCTTTGTGTTTATTATCAAGTAGCAGCTAATATGTCTTACAATGACTGTCGCTCATTTTAAAGCACGTCATATGTCAATTTATAATAAATATGAAGCCAAGAGAGATAGTAAAGGAATACTTAAAAGGGTAAGACTGAGAATATTCCAAAGATGAGATCAAGATTCACTTTTTGGTATGAATTTAGAATATTTTTGGATCTTTTCAGTCCTGTTTTGTTTGGGATGTAGAAGTTTGTCCCTTTACTGTTATTGTGCAGAAGCTCCATTGTTAAGACTGTATTTGACAGTTTTGTCTGAGCACTGGAAGATGTTTTAAGACTTCTTTGGACAATGTGAAGACGAGTCTGTGTTGAGGACCTCGATCATCGTTCTGATGGACGGGAAGGTCTCTGCTACGGACGGAAGACTTCGGTACCAACTGGGTAAACTGGGAACAGGAAGAGTTAGAGTCAAACTGGACTTTCAGAAAAACAAACGAAAGCGATCGTTTTCTAATCGTACCTTTTAAGATTCATCCAGCTCTTTGCTGTTTTACTGAAACTTTCTGGACTTGGCGCTGTCATGGCTTCAAAATCTACCAACTGAATCAAATAAAGGCAGAAAAAAAGAATAAATTAAGGATCAATTTCTAATGATTGAACAAAAAAAAAAAACTATCCATCTCTGGAGCAGAATGCTGACATTGTCGTTTCTCCCTACATCCAGTGGCGCAGGTTGCTACAATCGAAAGTAGTTACACAGGCACACCCGTTAGAAGGAAACAAACGCACCCAGTTCGACACTTTCATTCTATTGGCTGAGAGGTTGCCAGGCGACTGTGCCAAAAGGAGTTTCCAAACGCGAGCAGAGAATGAGCGCGAGGAGAAGTTTTGAGTACAAGCATTACAAGTTTTGAGAAGAAAGACATGAAGTCCTGCTTTCAAAATAAAAATGTGTGCTTTCGGATTATGGCAGAAAAATTTCTCCATACTTTTCCAACAAATGATGCATATCAATGGGAATGATTATTTGTTTCTGTTTTTTCTTTTTGTTTGAAATAAATTAATAAATAATTAAATATTTTGTGTGTAAATGTCTGGTTTTATTTATTTGCTGTGACGTTTACCTTTCCTTTTGGGATTCTCCCGATGACCTCCTTCCCACTGGCCATCAGCGCCCCCATCACTACCGAATACGCCACCACACTGATGACAAAAACATCAGCCGATAACTGATACCACGTTTTGCTTTTCAACAAAAGCAGATTTTAATGTATTTGACTGAAACGCACCTGGATCCTCTGGATAGAGGCATGAGGTTGCAGAAGTAATAAATTAGAGAGAGGATCAAGTTGCACACTGCATCTGCGTCCTAAAAAAAAAAACAGGAAGAAGTGTGATGCCTTTTGCAACGATTCAGATTAAGGACGTGTTTATTAAACATCCACATGTCAGAAAACATTTTTACTTTCACCTGCTGTTGGTAAAACTGACTGCGTATTTGTTTTGCTTTTAGAGAAAAGCGTTTGGTGGTAAATCTCACCCCCAGCTCGGTGGACAGCATCAGCGCCTTCCCTTTGACTGTCAGGTCTTTGTAGATGTTCTCGATCTCTGACTGGTACTGTTGCGTCCGCTCCTCTGTCGTCTGGGTTTCTACAGAGAACAACATGTTCCCCACCCTAAGAGAAGGAAAAGAAAGCAACAGAAAACTTCAAATTCATACAAACATGACTTAATACTTTTATGATCTTATGTTTCAAGAGTTTCTGGGTTTAGTTTTTAGGTTTAAATAGTTTGAACTAAAAACTTAAGGCAGATATTTCTACAATGGCCAGGATTTAAATATGGAGGCTGGAAAAACCAAAAAACTAATGAGGATGGATGGATGGACAGATAATTGGATGGATGGAAGAAAAATCAAATAGTTGAATGGATGGAAGAAAAAACAGATGGATGGATGGATGTAATATTAGGTCAGCTTATTACTGACCTAATACTAGGTCAGTAATTATTAGGTGCAGAATTTGATCCTGCACCAATCAGGATCAAATAATTTTTCGTAATCTTAATTCTTCTGCTCAGGCAGAATAAAAACTGCCTAAATAATAAACATAAACGACTGTAAAGAAAATAAGTCGGCATGGAACAAAATTATTTTTATTTCTGTAGTTTAAAACCACAGAAAAATATTTATTTGGTGCTCTTGGACTTATATAGTTAAGCCAAGTGTATAACATTAACTTCAGTTATTGCAGGCTGTTGTTTGTGGGAAGCAGTGACACCTAGTGGTTAAAACTGCAACAGATTTCATGTTTCCCAATTTTAGTGCAAATGTCGGGTTTGTTCATTCTACTGTAAAGAAATAAAGCAAA
The DNA here is from genome assembly GCA_903067095.1 of Girardinus metallicus. NCBI lineage: Eukaryota > Metazoa > Chordata > Actinopteri > Cyprinodontiformes > Poeciliidae > Girardinus > Girardinus metallicus. The sequence goes on along the minus strand of CAEGAE010035693.1, from coordinate 13,143 downwards.
TATAAAATCTCACTGGACAGAAAAATGTGTTTTAAGGCCTTGAGACCATCCGGCTCCTTCAGGTGTTACCTGTCTCCGGTGATGGTGATGGTGAAGCCGTCATACTCCTTCCCAGGATCCTTCACACTCGACACCTTGGAGTTCACAGTGAATCCATCTCTGGTTTTACTGTTAAACTGCTTGAGGAAATAAACACACAACCAACAATCCTGTAATTTCACTGCTCAAACAGTCACATTAAAACCACATTTTACCATCAACTGTCTGACTACTGATGCAAATTATCAATTAATCTGAAGTTCATTGGTCTTATCAACCAAGAAACAATTAAGAAAATGGCTGCTTATAAACACCAGAGCCGACTGTATTTCCATAAAATTAAAAAATAATTAAATTTTAGCATTTTGTGTCAGCTGTATTAAATACTGACTAAACAAAAACTTGTAGTTCTCAAATTTTTCAACCTACTATGAAATATAACGAAAAATATGTGAAACACTTGATTTCCAATAAACAGAGAGATATTCATACAGTATTACCATCTGTTGCTTTTAAAGAAATGTTAAAACTTCACTCTAATAAGTGATTCTCCTACAACTGCCCTCAAAATCAACAGTGCATATTGGCGCCATGTTTTTTTTCTATCATGTTACAATTATTCTCCATTCCGGCCGCTTTTCTGCCGTATTATCCTCCCTTTCAAAGCAAATCGTTAGTTTTTGATAAGTCAAAGAGCTTACCGAGTGTTTATATTTCTAAAAAGAACAGCATACAGCGATTTTTAACCCCTAACCGGACTCTGTTTGGACTGTTTCTCTTTTCAGTTCCACTATAGCTCCGCCATCTTTGTTTCTGTCTATGAGGTCTGTGCTTCATTATGACTAGCGGCGCCCTCTGCTGGATGGCGGCCAAACTACAACACTAAACGTCTAAGTGGACGTTTTTAGTTAATCGATTGATTCCTTCCTACCTTCATTATTGGCAGCAGATCTTCTACTTTATTAACATTTTCAAGTGCTTGGCGGACCTCCAGGAGGCCTCTTGGGTTGTACGCCCTGATGAAGACGGAAAAAAGTAACAACTTTTTAATAAAATGAAGGAACTCTTTGTTATAACTGCAAATAAGGCCATTGTAGGTAGAAAAAAAAAAGTAAATTTCAGCCAAATTTTGAGATTAATCTCATAAGTTTTCTACAAAAAAACATGGAAATTTCTGAGCTTAAAAAGTCAAAGCTTTGCTCAAAGGAACTCGGAAATTAAGAGAATTTTTTTTTTTAAATAAAAAAAAACGTAGAAATTTCTGAGCTCGAAAAATTGACAATTTTGAGATTAACCTAAAAATTTCAAAGTTTTTACTTTTTACTTTTGGAGCTCAAAAATCTCAGAGGTTTTTCTCGAAAATTTCTGACAATTAAAAATTTTCTGAACTTTTGGCAGGAATTTACTCCTTTTTTCTACAATGGTCTTACATATAAATAGTCTGTGAACAAAATTGACAGGACGTTTGGTGTAATTTACCCGTGGTACACTAATATTCTGTCTTTAATAAACTCTAGGATGTTGTCAAAGTAGGCCAGGTATCTAATATTTATAATCTGACCCCTGAGGAGAAAGGAAACAGAGAAAACGTCAGATTAAAGGATTTAAATTTTTCTGCGAAGGTGAAATTTGTCCACGTTGCGACCTGATGAGATTGATGTGATTGTTGAAGCCTCGACTGAGGCTCCTGGCTGGCATCTGGTCCAACCACAGAACCGGCTGGTCCGGATCTGCGATCCTGCAGGAACAGGAAAAGCCTGATTAGTGAACTGACTCAGGAATACGTCAGAGTAAAAAGCAAGATTTCTGTAACATACAAAAATAAAACCATCCAGTTGAAACCTGAACTTCACATACACCAAAAAAGACACATTCACCTTTTTTCCTCACTGTTTGAGGTTAAATCAGAACAAAATTATCTTGTTTTAGGTCAGTTAAAATCACCAAAATAATTTCTACTTACAGCACAATAATGACAGATTTATTTATTAATGTGGTGTTATTTGCTTTAAAAGCTTGCTACTGGGGAACAAGCTCTCAAAGCAATATGGCAGGATGAGGGCAAATCAATTGTAATATCTTTTAGGTAAATATATTTTAGATATCAGTAAAAGTGCAAAGAAAAGGTTAAAATCTAAGATGGCGCATTAGTGCCATTGTAGATAAAAAAGAAGTACATTTCTGCCGAAAAACCTCAGAGATTTTGAGAATAAACTCAGAAATTTTCTAGAAAAAATACAATTTCTGAGCCCTAACAGTCAAAAACTTCCAAGAAAAAAAAATCTGATTTTGAAAATAATCTCACAAATTTTCTAGGAAAAAAAAAAGAAAGTTTCTGAGCTATAAATGTCAAAGATTTTCAAGAATTCAAATCCTGAGATCTCAGAAATTTTCAAGAAAAAAAATTATACTTGTCTGAGTTTCAAAAGTCAAAAAAGCATAACCTTGAAGCTCATAAAAATCTAAATTTCCCACCATCAAAGAAATTGAAAAAGTAAAAAGAATAATTTCTCATGCAGAAAATTGCAAAAGTCTTGCAGTTACTCAAACAATTTGAGGAGCAACAGAAGAGAAGTTGATGTTAATCTCAATAAAAGGGCCATTTATTCCTTTCATCTCTTTAGTTTTATTTTTTTGTCTTTTGCACAGAACACCTAAGTGCACTACTTAAATAATTTATATATTTACAGATTTTCTACAGCATTTACTACAGCCTAAGCATTAGGAAATGAAAAAGTTTTCTCTCTTAGTTTCCCAAAAATATCAGACAAACCCATACGGTGAATGAGGCTTTTTTTTTCTGACCTCCTCCATTTGACGGCTATGTCAAACATGTCTCTCCACTGCATTTGCCGGGTTTTTCCGTTAACTCGCACTTTGGAGCTGCTCCACGTCCGGTGCATCGCCTGCATCACCTCCAGCGTTGCTAACCCCATCGCTTTGAAAACCAAACAAAAAGAAACGCTTCTTATTTCATGGCTTTTCTAATGCTTGATCTGTGACTTTCGGGCGGAATCGTGGGTACCTCTGTGTATTCTTTTGTTTGGTAGGAACCCAGGCGTGTCGTACTGCATCAGCGAGCCCAGGTGGTCGGCCGTGCAGATCAGCTTCTGGACTTCGGTGCTGTAGCTGTCGACGTTCTGAGGCAGAACGTCTCTGAGGATCAAAAACACGACGGGTGAAGTCGCTTCGTGATGTTTAAAATGAGGCTTTCAGGAAGTCTAATGTCTAGCTTCAGTTGATTGACATGAGCATGAAATAACTTGAGAAAATTATGGTGGATTAAAGCCATCAGAGCATGTTTTTGTACAGATCAAAATGATCTTAATAAACTTTAATCAGGATTTCTGAAGTTGTTTTTCCAATTTGGAACGTGCACATGCACATATTGTTCCTTTTATTAACTACTTTGTTTCTGAACTTTATGTAATTATAATTAATGTCTGTACACTGTGAGCGCTTGGAACCAAACTCAAATTCTTTGTACTCACAGTCTTAGCAATGAAAAGGATTCTTGTTATTTTTCCAATTTTCAAGACAAATATTGGAGAGTTCCTTAAATGACAACTAATAAAATAGATTAGAAATAATCTACAGCAGGTAACCAATAACTAAACTACATTTAATTTAAACAAAACTATAAAAAAAAATAACTCATACAGTTTTAGCTTCACCTGGTTCAAATTCACTAAATAAATGTTATACGATTGCATTTTAGGCAACAAAATGTTTATTCTCTTATTTAAAAAGGAACTGAATTATTTGTTCATTTGCCTCTTTTAATGTGTTTCTAATATTGCATAAAAAACTTGAGAGGTTAAATGAAAAATCTGCAGAATGTTCCAAATAATCGATTACTAACATAGTTGTTAATTGCAGCGCTGTCTGCTCTCATGAATGCGTCACACCTACTTTATATGTGGCTGCAGGCCGGGCTGTTCCTCATAGTCCTCTATTAAAAATGGCAGGTTCTTGGCCCAGTGGTTCTTAAAATTCCCCGGTAAGTCCTGGTCCACGTTGTACTCGGCTACAGGGATATCCAGGTGGGAATGCAGGTAACGGGAATACTCTGGAGGAAGAAAAAAATAAGGTAAAGCCAGATGTAGCTTTACATTTCTCACTGTTGGATTTGAATTTAGATGAAACTGTAACTGTTTTAGATCAGTTAGAATTACTAAGTCTGTTAAATATCAGAATAGTAAGAGAGAATGTTTTGAAAAAAGAGTTAATCAGCTAAAGTGGAAACACATGTTTCTCCCACCCACTAGTGGGTCTATGCCTTACCAGAGGCACAAAATTCTGAAAAATGTCAAAGTCCAAACCTCCAGTTTGGAGGGAAGGACTCAATTTTTCTGAAATGCTAATTCCATGGAAATTTGCAACCTCTGCTTCTTATTTATTACAGTTATGTTTAATTTTGCGACATTTTGAAAATTTGCTCAAAATTCAAATGCCATGGCTTCTGTTAGGCTCCTTTTTGGCACCAGGACAATGACTCCGATTGCTGTACGGATACGGTTTTCATGATAAACGATGCAATGAATGCCCATTCCAACTTTCAACTACATTTATTTTACATTTGTCAACAGTTAAGGTATGGGTTTTTTAAGGTGTTTCCACACCTGATAGTCCGGTCGACTCGATTGGGGACGAGAATTGGAATATTTCTTACATTTCGTGACTGTCAAACAAACCAAACTAATTGGAAAGTTATGTTCCCCTCCTCACCAGTGGCGGTGCTGCACCAAGAACTACTGAAGGAAACGACACAAAACCTCTGGAGAAGAGAGAGTCGGATTTTAGTGGTTGTAGGATTTCTCTTTTGTCTTTGGTAATAAACCACAAGCCATTTCTCCCTGTAGTCCTAAGCTAACACATTTTGTTTTGGTCGTGTTTACCCAGAATGCACTGCACTATAGTTTGCTTCCTGCTTTTGGAGCGGTATCCAGTCCACTTGGGGTTCACATATGCTTTCAAACTGCACCAGGGTTCACTTTACCTGAACTGAAATCTCGGTTTTTAGGTTGATCTGTCTTCCTTTACTCCAGTCTTGCAGTTTATACTGAGAAATTCCCAACTTATACAACTCTGACCCTCAGAAGTGTTGGTGTTACAAAACAGTCACTGTTTTTGCTTCAGTGTGTGTGTGAAAGCACAGGCCCACTCACCTCGGAGGTATTTCACTTTAAGGTATTCGGAGCTGGCCTTTTGTCCCAGCAGGGGGTCGTTCAGCATGACTTTAGTCTGAGCTTTGATGCCCTCATAGAACTGCCCCATGGCCACGTGACTCAACCCCTTCATGTACTGACACACCTCGTTGTAGGGCTCCAAATGGAGGCACCTCTGTGGGAAAACAAACACAAAGTTAGGTTCACTCTGCTGACCGCGGTGCGGCGTAAAGCGGTGAGCGTTTCTGCACCTTGAAGTTCCCGATGGCCTCCTGCAGAGAGCCGTGGTGGTACAGCATCATCCCTCGGAGCTGCAGAGACTGGATGTGGTTCTGGTTCAGCATGAGGGCCTTCTGGAAACTCTCCATCGCTGATTCAAAATCCCCCAGTTCTCTGAAGGGAGAGGAAAAGAGGAGAAGCAACACTGGTTTTAGTAATAGCAAAGCGGAAAAGTGGAGTGAGTTTCTTTAAAAGAGAAAAAAAAGGAGACCTGTAAGCCTGTCCGAGGCTCTTATATGCATCTATGAAGTCAGACTTCAACTTCAAAGCCTCTCTGAAAGCATCTATGGCTTCCTGACGAAGGAAAAACAACACAAAATGAGCAAACACTGGAAAAACACAAAATCTCACCACGTATTTTTGGTCCAGTTTCTAGAGCAGCTGAACCAAAGTTTAATTTTAATAAAATATCCCAATGGCTCTGCTTAAGGATGACCAGCAGCGCCCTCTGCTGGATGGAGGCCAAACTACAAGATTAAAATGAGGTCAAAGAAGAAGTTAATTGATTGCAACTAATTTTTATCTATTAAACCATTAATCGATAATTAATAATATGTTGAGTAATTGTTTGCATCCCTAACTGCATTTTGTTATGACAACATCCAAACTCAAAGGACATAATGACTCAAAGTTGAATCATCTTGTTCTTGGTTACGTATGCGCATGTTTTGTTTTGTCCTATTGATTGCTTGTTTTCTTGTCTGAAAAACAGTTTGAAATAAATAAATGAAATGAAATCTTCCATTTTCTGTGAAATTATTTTTCTTAATTTAAACAAACAGATTCTGCTGGCAGTAGTGTGTCAGTAGATCAATGCTGGTTGAACAAGTGGCGCTGAAATTAGCACAGTCATCGCTGCCTTCTGCTGCTACTTGCCAAATATTACTCCATTCAATAATTTACAGACTGTGACCTTGGTCCATAAATCAGTGTCAGAGTGGCCGACGCGTGCATGAAGAGAACGGGGTCATCAGATAGAGCAGTCGTCCCCAACCCCAGGCCGAACAAACATGTCCGACAATGTAGCAGCAACAGTGATGGTCTGTGGACTCATTTTAAGCGATAAAAGACGTAACAAAAAGAAAAAAAACGTTGGATAACAGACTGCGGGAGCAGCCGCTCTATTTGCCGCACTACGCTTTAATCCGGGCTCTCAGTTGCGCCATGACAGCTGTTTGGGATTCCCCTCCGCGCTTCCTGATTGGCTACCTGTCACATCGCTCCCAGTCGGGGAAAACCCCACAGGCTGAGATAAAAGGGCCAAGAGACAATCCAACATGTTGAATAAGTCCGATTTTAGATCGGAGCGGTCCGACGTTCTACGTAACACACCACACACCGCAGGACTCGGAACGTTCTAAGATTGTCATTAAGGGAAAATCGGGTCAAAATATGTAAAATTGTGTCATTGGCAATGTTACTGCGGGCCGCAGTAACATTGCCAAGCCTTGACCGCGGTGATAAAAAGGTTGGGGACCTCTGAGATAGAGGACACATTCTCTGCAATCGCTTCTGCTGCAATTTCAAAAGATAAAACTGTCAACGGGGAACTTCCTGTCGCGATAACGGTGGACTGGTGTTTAATGCACCAGTAGAGGTGGTGTTGTTATTTGTGGTTAAGACTCAGCTGCCAGGAGGCGCCTCACTGGGCTTCCCCAGGAAATGGTTCAGTCGCAGTTTATATATATAAATATACATATATATATACAAAGTCACAAATTATTGTCTAATCTGTGTAAATAGGCAATACATTCAAATTGAAGTCAGAAATCATCACATACCCATAAAACAACTCTATTTATTCGCAGAAAGATTTCTTAATGAAAAATTGAAAAGATTTAGCTTGAATCAAAGTATTTTTGTAAAAAATAAAAAGCATCAGCTGCTCAGAAAATGACAATTTATTGGTAAAATTAATCTCCACTGTTTCCATTTAAGACACAAATCCTCCCCCATAATTCTTAGCCTTGGTGTCAGAGAGGACCTCATATGATACTCTACAATTCAATAGGTCTGTAAGCGTACAGAAATAAATATTTCATGCTAACCTCGTGGTTTAGCACACAACCAGACAGGATGTGGAATAACCTTTATTTAACCAAATAAAAACAATTCATCAAAACAACTGTTGCATGATCACTACTGAAAGTGAGACAAAGACGCCCTCAGGCCGGGTTTGTGTGATTTCTGAAAACAGCAAGAGGTTTAAGTCAACACCTCTGAACCACGAGGCAAAGCTGTGAAAGTGCTCTGGAGGTTTACTTAGGTAAAACTGTCGTCACGTGGTTTCCCATGTGTCACTTTATCGGAAAAATGTAGTGTTGATTTATAAATGACTGACTTTTGTAGAAAATAGATTTTTAATCTCAATGAGACACCCAATTAAATAAAGGCTACATATAAGTACATTACATGGGTGAGGAAATTAAGGGAATTTTGTCAAACGTTATTTGCTGTGGTATCTTTGAAATGTGCATCGGTGCGTCAGGATGGGGCACGCTGCTTTCCACCGTCAGTAGTGATCATGCAGCAGTTGTTTGGGTGAGAGTGGCCTCTGTGTATTGTCGCCACGGCTTGGTGCTATAATCTGCAGACTGTTTGCAACTTTGAGGGAAAAGGTTATTCCACATCCTGTCTGGTTGTGTGCTAAACCACGTTTATGTTGGTAATCATACAGCACTATACCTTGATAGAAAATAACATTTTATTTTATCTTAAAAGTAAAAATAGATTTGGTTTGTTTAGACAGATTTGTTCCATAAACAGAAACACAACGTTGAATTTATTTACTTCTGACTTTGTTGGGTTTTTTTATATCTTATTGTCTCTTTTAATATATAATTTATCTTCCAGCAGTGAGATATTGGAAACTAAGGTGCTTAAAAGCAACTTATGTGACATTGTTGTTTGTTAAAATCGACAACACAGATTATTGATCCTACATTTCAGATTATTTTATTTAAAAATCTATTTTAATTTGTCCAAATCAAGATCATAAATGCTCCTACAGGGCTGGTTGTGCCTGAGTGTGTTGATAAAACCCATTAAACTGTTAACAATAATGAATTCTTAAAATTAGATTATACTGACCATCTTCTCAGTCCCTCCAGGGTTTCACGGTTGTTTTTGTGATTTTTTGTAATAAAAATCAAAGTGTTCGTGGCACTAACTTGGAAATATTTGCAACATTTGCACTTATTTATGATGGTAACTGCAGCTTTTAATTACTCGCTGCATAGATCATGGAATATAATCTGACATCATTTAAAGCTGAGGCAGCTGTTTAGTACAAGTAAGAAAGCTTTTGACAATTTTTGACAAAAATCTGGAATAAACTCCCAATTATGTAGTAGTGAAAAAAGTGCAGGGATTTGTGGACTTTGTGTGAATTTCCACAATAATTCTCAAGAAACTGATTGATATAATTCGGCAGCAAACAGATAAAATCTACATTGATCAGTTTAGTCTAGAATCTAGAGGACCACATAAATGGCGGACCGTATTTGGCCCACGGGCCTCGAGTTTGACACAAGTGCCCTTACTGAAAGCATGTGGGATGAGCCTACCTTCAGCATTCCTCTGTGGAAAAAGGTCAGGCCCTTATAAAGCATAGCGATGGGCTGATTCTTCTTCAGCTCTAAGGAGCTCTGGAAGTCCTCCATGGCTGCAACGTAATCCTGGAAAGAGCATGAAAAACGTGAAAACAGGAGCACAAACATGCAGATGTGTCACGTTTGCCGGTCAGACCTCAGAAATAAAGAGCAGAGTTCCTCTGTGCCTGTAGAGGCGAGCCGACGGCTGCAGCTGGATGGCTTTGGTGAGGTCACTCAGAGCCTCGCTGATCCGACCCAGAGGTGACAAAATCTGAGCAACAAATGTGTAAAAATATCAGAACGGAGGACTAATCTCTTTAATAGTGACACAAGAAAAGTAGAAATTAGAATTTAAAGCAGAAAAACTGCCAGATGAACGAGTTTACACGGAGCTAAACTGCATTATAAGAAAACTCATTTTCTGGTTCATTACAACAAAGCTGCAGAAAGTGGCGCAAAGAGGAAATGGTTGGTAAAACATGGGGAGTGGTGCAGATCAACTACCAAGTCACCTGCATTACAGCTGCTTCTGCATCAAACACACTGCAAAAAAACACAACCTTACCAAGCATTTATGGTCTATTACTAATGCAAATATATTACTACACCTGAACCTGACTTAAAAGTAACTTTTCAGCAAAATAAAGGAGCTTGTTTCATGTCAATAATTAATATTTATGAAAAAGTACTAGTTCCACTGGCAGATTATTTCACTTTTAACAACATTTGTGTAAAAACAGTTGAACTAGCACTTTTTCATCAATATTAAGAAATTATTGCCTTAAAAAAGCTCCTATATCTTCCTAAAAAAGTTGCTTAGATGTTAGTTTTGTCTTATTTCAACTGAACTGAGATGTTTACGTCAGAAACCAGACAAAAATGCTTGGTAAGATTTTGCGTTTTTGCAAAAACTTTATTTTTATATATATTTTTCCACATTTAAAGCAATTTCTGAACAGGCAGAACCTACAAGTATAATATAATCATGCACAGAGTATGTGCAGTACTTTGAAAACAATGTGCAGAACTGCTTTAAGAAAATCATCTTTTATGGGAGAAACAGTTTTATTGTCACCGTGACCTTTGACCTCTGTTTGGGCCTCACCTCAGCTCTCTGCTCGTAGACTTCGGGCCAGTTCGGCTCGAGCGCGATGACCCGGTTGAGCTCGTACAGCGCCAGGTCTGCGTTCTTTATGTCCTGGCAGGAAGATGAAGTTACAGTTTAACTAAAATCTTTAAAACGACACAGCTCAGTTTTAATTTTATATCTATTTATTAATGTCTTCTAAATCAGAAGTTTGCTTAGCAGGACTCCTTTTGATAACTGGGTCAAACGTTTGCGTTTCTTTCTACAAGCTTCTGATAAAAACTGAAAATATTCAACTTTGGGAGCTCAGAAATTTCCACATTTTTTTCTAGAAAATTTCTGAGAATCTTAAAAATTTCTAGCAAATATTTGACTTTTCAGACTCAAAAAATTACTTTTTTTTTACTGGAAACCTTCTCGGTGTACTCTAAAACTTTCCTAGTTTTTTCTAGCAAAGAGTGACTTTCCAAACTGGCATTTCCTTGTCTTTCCTAGAAAATTTCCAAGTGTTTTGCAGGAAATGTCCTCCTTTTTTTTCTGTCTACAATGGTCCAAACACACCTTCATAGATGAGTGCTGCATTTAGCAAATAGAAATAATTTTGGTAAACTTAACAGACATAAAACAGGAGAAGGTTCATCTGATTTAAATTCAGATTCAGACAGCGCGGAAAAAAATTTATTTTATTTACTTTATCTAAACTCCTGGTTTTATCTGTATTAAATTCAGAAAGAAAACAATTGTGTAAGGTCATCACAATGCTGATTTAAAGGTTATACAAACAACAAAACACACAAAAGGTAGAGAAGTTGTGATTAGTGCAATTAAAGTTTTTCTAGAATCTAAATTCTTTGGACTAGGTTTAGTGTTACAATAATAACCTGCTGTTATTTTGATTCCTTCCTAAGAAATTAAATTCTTAGAAAGCTGCTTTGGTTTATGCAGAACTATAAAACTAAAAATACATCAAATTCACACTCAAAACTTAACTGAAACTGAAATTTTACAGACTGGAACTCTATAGAAAGCTTTAAACAAGGCGACAGAGTAAAACTAAAACTGTAAACATGCTGTGCATTTTGCAAGCGTCGCTCACCTGCAGGCTTTTCTTGCCGTAAGCTATCCCTCTTCCATAGATGGCGCTGACCAACTCCGGGTCGCTCTGCGTCAAAAACAAAGCATGTTATGAAGGATATCTCTGTCTGGAGAATTAGAAAATGCTTCTAAAGTTAGATGCTCACACACCTGAAGTAAGAGGGAGAAATGTTTAATGGCCTCGTCATAAAGACCGTTTCCTATCAGAACGTAGCATATGGCTGCAGATGGAAGAAAAAAGTAGAGGTAAAACAGTTTTTAAAAAGCCTTTTTAATGTAGATATCAACTTACCCAGTTCCTCGTTTGTGTTTTGGTTGTCTACAGGGAAGGGGATTTTTTTTTGCTCTATAAACAACTTGGCCTGGTTCTGTGGGGAGATCAAAAACAGATCGATTACATCAACACAGGAAGAAGAAATGAGAAACAAAGATATCGCAAAGAAACCCAAAACGGCTTATTGGCTTCCTGTGTGAGGAGGACGTATAGAGATTTCCTGTTTTGGGCCTTAAATTTAAAGATACAAAAACAAACAGAAATCATTTCACACCCTTTAACGAGACTCTGATCAACCATAAGTAAATTTCTGCTGTTCCAGTTGGATTTTTCCGGCATCTTCAGAGCAAAAGAAAAACAAGTGTAGTGTAGTGTATCACAAGACAACATACTCTTCTTTTCTACTAGATAGATAAAAAAGGGAGAGTAAATATTCGGCAAGAATTTTTAGATTAAGCTGGGAAATTTTCTAGCATAAACTTGGATGTTTCTGAGCTCCAAAAGTCAAAAATCTGCAAGAAAAAAAAATCTCATTTTTTTCTGAGTTCACTCTAACACCGGAGTAAGCGGCCTCAGAACCGGAATAAGCCCTAAGTGAACCTCCAAGTGCTTGAGGAGGGAGCGGTAGAGAACATCTGGCCGAAATTAACGTTCATAAATCGGATCAACCTTGAGCTAAACGCCGCTTACTCCGGCTCCAACGCCTTACCCCGGTGTCAGAGCCATAAGTGAACCTCCAAGCGCTTGAGGAGCTAACGCCGGAGTAAGAGGTGCTAATGCCGGAGTAAGAGGAGCTAACGCCGGAGTTTAAGGAGCTAACGCCGGAGTAAGAGGAGCTAACGCCGGACGAAACGGAGCTAACGCCGGACGAAGCGGAGCTAACGATGGAGTTAGAGGAGCTAACGCCGGACGAAGCAGAGCTAACGCCGGAGTCAGAGGAGCTAACACCGGACGAAGCGGAGCTAACGACGGAGTTAGATGAGCTAACACCGGACGAAGCGGAGCTAACGATGGAGTTAGAGGAGCTAACGCCGGACGAAGCGGAGCTAACGACGGAGTTAGAGGAGCTAACACCGGACGAAGCGGAGCTAACGATGGAGTTAGAGGAGCTAACGCCGGACGAAGCGGAGCTAACGACGGAGTTAGAGGAGCTAACACCGGACGAAGCGGAGCTAACGCCGAACCAAGCGAAGCTAACGCCGGAGTTAGAGCCGGCTCTAACGCTGGAGTACAGACCTAAGTGAACTTCCGAGAGCATGAGGAGGGAGCGGGAGAGAACGGCTGGCCGAAATGAGCGTTCATAAATCGGATTAGCCTTGAGCTAAACGCCGCTAACACCGTGGAGCTCCAGTATCCAACTTGAAGCTGACGTCACTGTGGTATCAACGCATGCGCGATCTGATCTCCAAATTATGCCCCGCCTCTTCCCACAACTCACACATACAAAAGGAGAATCTATATTTTATTAGTTATTATATGTGCAATCTTAGTCTTTTATGTATGCGTGTGAGAAAAAAATTGTATGCGTGTTACATTTTAATAGTATATATGTGCAATTTAAATATTTTGTGTGTGTATTAGTTTTTAGTAGTGTGTGAGAGACAAAAC
>CAEGAE010035692.1:0-48031 GCA_903067095.1 Girardinus metallicus | reverse complement strand
AGCCTGCTCACAAATAGATAGGCTATTTGTGAGCCTGCCTCTTTATTATTACATTGAATTAATTTCAGATTTTTGTAGAACTTTTCTTCAAGTTAACAAAGTGAGCTATTATTGTTACAGGTTAATTTTCTAAACTACAGAAAAGTAACTGTTAGAGAAGCTCAAATGTGAAAAATTGAACTGATGTTGATATGCGATAGTAACACTGCTGTTATGTTAGATTTACCTATGTTTTATTTTATCTTTTTCTTAATCCGATTACCCGATTAATCGTAAGAATAATCGATAGATTACTCAATTACTAAAATATTCGTTTACAACAGCCCTACTACAAACTGAAAGCTTCCTCCATTATCCATCACCTGTGCCTTTGAACAAAAAATATCTAGAAGTGAACAAAGTAATCAGCTGACATTAAGCAACCTGGATCGAGTTATTTTCAGTCTAAGCAAACTTCACCAAACTTCGTCAAAAACTTCAAACTTTCAAATCTGCCTCTTTCCAATCAGGCAAGGCACAATGTTTCAGTCAACAATGCAACAACAATCTTCCTTTCTGAACGTGTTACTGAGTGAAGGGAACCTAAAGGAGGTTCTAACATCGGTTATCGCTCTCTATGATCCTGGTGTTAAAAGCATCACGGGTGTCACACCTCTTCACTGCTAAGGTGTGACACTGCTAATGGCTCATTTTAAAATGAGCTCTTAGGGCACTTAGATTTTTTGTGAACGCCTTTACTATGCATAACGTTTTAAAATGTATATATATTTTTAAAACATAGCTGCTTCAGCTGGCTGTATTTTATTTACAATTTGACAACCAGACACTGATGGTTTTAATGATCATTTCTAATGTAAGATAATATATAAAGATATCAATTTTTTTTTTTATTTCTACAGTTGTCCTAATCAAACAAATGAACCCTTTTACAAACAGAGTTTCATAAAGCCCACCTGCATTGATTTTTATTTTTATTGCTGCAAACTTTTAAAAGGTGTGCAAGGAGTAAGTGATCCTGTTGCTTTTTCCAATATAACTTTCAGTATTAGTTATTCAGAAATAACTTGTTGTTTTTTTTCACTACGGAAAAACAGATTAAAAGGCAAAACCACCAACATGTGCAATATCCCATCTGACAGGATGGTCATAAGGGGGTTGATATTTCAATTATACAAAGTCCACCTTGTATTTTTTATTTTTTTTTGACTAATAAAAATTTTCACAGAATTAGCCCAGCCACTTCCCTGAGGTGCTACGGTTTAATGAGGCCTCTGAACACTTTGGTATTATAATTACAAATCAGGCAAAATTATGCATTTTTAATCGAATGCTTCACCAACACAGTAATTATTTACAACAATGTCCAAAACACAAACAGACCTCTTGCAAATAACTGTCTTCGTGTATTTTTCAAAAGTTAAGTGTATTACTATTTTATCAACTTTGTTCACTTTTGTCATTATTATAAAAATAACCCTGAAAATAATTTAAGTGCATCTTTAGAAAAATATGTTTATATTCAATTAAACAGAAGACATGGACCAGGAGAAACAACAGCTGCATTATTTTCAGTTGAGAAAATCGCAAAACCATTTTTACAGCTACACTATTAAATTGTTCTTTTGTTACGTTTTGTTTCAATGGGAGTAAAATTGAAATAAATATCCCCTTTTTAATAGCTACATCCGCTGACAATGAAGGTGCTGGACTGCAAGAATTGTCCAACTTTCAAGAACATCTTCAATCATAGCTGCACTCCGGACAAATCAAACAGATGGGCTGGGAGTTAGAGTTCAACTTCATCTGCAGCTCTAGCTCGTGGCCGCAGAAATGAAAGAGGGTCTTTCACCAAGTTCACAGCCAGCCAGTCAAGCTTTCCCGACGCTTACAGACGTCTTTCATGGAGAAAGATCCCTGTGGGTGAGTGTGAGTCAACATCTTCATAAGATATGCTCATTTACACTTTTATTGCAACTGTTTGAAGGAATGGCTTAATGGACAAAAAGGAAACAGAACAACAAGTTTTGTTTTTGTTTTTTGGTTCTGGTTGAAGCTCCAGTGAAGGACGATATTGAAAAGAGAGACAGATGCCACATGAAGAACAGTGTTAGACCAATTAAACTTCCTTACTGTGCAAACATATACCAATAACGGTCTTAGGATTGAAACATGCAGTGATTCAAAAAGTGCATGTGAATGAGACCTGCTCAAAGTCAGCAATTTAAATGGAAGTCAAGTCTGCTTTTTGAATATAAACTAGAATAGCTAACTGAGAAAAGTAGGTGTTTTTATTTTTAAACAAAGCCACCACATTTTAGGAAATATTAACAGTAGTTATTTTCAAGTTGATTATCTATTCATATTTGATGTATACATTTGTTTCAAGCAAAATGATCAACAAGCCATATCAAAACAGAGAGAAACCACACAAAAGTTAGCTTAGAATCAAGTAAACCTCTCCTTGATAATTTGAAGCTGTTGCTGTATAAGCATCAAAAAGATATTGCTGCCCATGTAGAAATATATATTGTGCAGCTTCCAAAACATCACTGGCATATAAGTGTTATAATGATAAAACGTAATGTGGTATTTCACTGCACTGAAAAACGTCTATGTTTTAAATTGGGACTGCATGATATTTGGAGAAAACAAAATCGCAGTATCATTGCTGGATTTTCATGATGATAACTATTATAAATAATCAACTTTTTCAATGTTTTGTGCAGCTCTATTGATTCTATTGAAGTAACTGGCTCCAACACGCTTTTCTGCAATGATAATTTTTATATTACTCAGATTTTTGGGAGGATAGAGGGGCGACATAAGAGAATTCATTTTGAGGCATCTTTAGTGTCTGCTGACGTTTTTTGGTTTACTCTGTCAAGCACATCCAACAAATTTTGAGTTGATCAATTGCACTTATCAGCTTATCAACTCAAACTCTACTTTCTCATTTCTCAAGTATCGCAAAAACGCACATTAGACGCACTCTTCTTGCTAAAAACATTATGACTTGTCAGAAAAGTTTTTTATGAAAAAAAAAAGTTTTGCAGGCAATTCAAGTAAAAAAAAAAAAAATTATTTACCCATAATTTTTCTCATATAATGCCTCTGACTTATGAGCTCCTTTTTTTTTTTAACACATTTCAGTTTGCTGGCTTCTGCAATGCCTGTGCCTTTATTTCAAATCTCTTGGACATTTGACATATAGGTAGCAGGGACAACAGCCTCCAGTGCTCACACAAAACATGAGTGCCATCCAGCAGCACTGATGACAATCAGAAAAAGTTGATTTGAGTCATTAAAACAGTCTTATTCTTGAGAACAAACTAACAATCCATGGACCAGTAAAACCACACAAACATTAAGAAAGTTGTACTCTAGAGTCGACATGTGTCTCAACTTTCTTCCTCTGAGAAACAGTTATGATCCCACAGCCACTGACTGGAAAAGCCAGAGAAAAAAAAAATCTGCAGAGCTAAAAGATGTTTCAGAGTCCGCTGACTCCAGATCTGTTTGAAACATCACCACTAAATCCCACAGAAATGCAGAAGCAAGTCGGATCATTTTTAGCAAAGCACATCCATAACGCAGTAACATCACACAGCTGTTACATCAGCACTCACCTTTTTTACTGCCATGCAAGAAAAACATGTGACCTAAAGCCAGGGGCCCGACTCTGCTCAGCTTAATATGTCATTTTTAAAAAATGAACGTCTGTCTTTACTTACAATTTGGGGGAAAATTTGGTAACATAACATTGTGCACATAGACCTATCTTATGATTGCAACATGAGTAAATAGAACAAATAATCCGTTCTTGGACTGATCTAACTCTCCCAATTATGTAGTTAGAAACCAATCCAATACTGAGACACTAACGTCTAATTGTTGCACACATGATCTCTGAATTTGTTTTTGTCTTGTATCTGCAACAAAATATTTTAAAATCAGAATTTTAAACATGTTTGTCTATAAGAAATTTAATTTTAGCCTTGCCAATCTGGAAACAGAATGATAATTATTTAAGATAAGAATACTGGTGTATACCTCACACAATACAATTAGATTTTGCAAATCGTACTTGGTTACCCCTAAACATCTGCTTAGTTCTATGCCTTTGTCTGGCTGTGACTGTCACTTCTCCTCATCTATTGATGAACATCAAGCTGTTGGATTTTGTGTTATAAAATTAACCGCGCTGTTAAAATGAACCTGTTTTCTCGCTTGCTGCCCATCAACATCTATCCAAACAAAACTTAAAGTAAGCTTTGAGGCCTTTATTTTCCCGGTTCTGATCGGCTCATCAACAGGTGTGTAAGCTTCAGCGCATCTAATCTGATGTCTGTGCACGGAAACGGTTAGACGAACTTACACGAAAGCGTGGTAGATGAACGCCCAGGTTCTGGGTCTCTCCAGGACGTTGTATAGGTAGTTTTGAAGCCGCCGGTAGCGCACGTTTCTTCGGCCGCTCTGGGCGCTGTACACCAGCGGCTTTCCCAGGAGGCTGAGTCGAGCTCCCTGCTTCCCTGCCAGGCTGTTGGTGCCGCCGCTGGCTGTGGTGGTGGCAGAAGGGGACAGCAACCCATCTCCCGCGTTGTTCATCATCATCTTTCGTCCGGACTCCACATCTTTTATGCCGTAGCCCTCGTTATGATGCCTGGGCGATGCTCTCATCCAGACCCCGCTGCCTCCACCTCCGCCTCCGCCTTCGTCTCCGCTGTGGTTCCTGGGCATGGCATCACCAAAGCTGGCAGCAAGTGCGCGGAGGGTCTCCAATCGTGTTCGATACGCACTACAGTCCTCGCTGCACGTGTGAGACGCTTGGCTGAGAGCGAGAGCTGCTGCGCCCGACACTGGCCCGGCCCGGCACACTTTCACCGCCCTCTTCCCCTCTTACATCAACATCCTAGTGTACACAAATACCCAGCGCGCCTAAAAGGTGCCCACATGTGCCTGTCTGGTATTGACTGCAGGGTGTCCGTGCTACAGCGAGGCGAGATTCATGTTCTATTGCGCTCTGCTCCGCAGTCTGTTGCGAGATGCGCGTTAGTTCTTCTGTTCTCTCTGCATCACATTTGTTTCTGCTTTTCATTTAGGAATAAAGGCCTCCTGACTCCAAGTTTCTTTGTTGTCAGGAGGTGGTGGTAGCGCGCCGAGGCAGATCTGATGCAAATGAGTAACCGTCGCGTTTATGCTTATTTCCCACTAAAGTTCCGGACTAAACTTATAGCCTGTAAATTAACATGCATTTTATTCGAGCTTATGTTTGGTGTACATAATTTGCAGCATACAATGTCAAATATCACGCTTTATTTTCGACCTCGGATTGTATTTATCTTTTAAACAATGCAACACAAAAGTGCTGGATTGCTATTATCATTTTTAATATTTTATTGCCTCGCCACATCTTTACGGGATGTGATTATGACCGATATCCCCTTTCAGGTTCATTTATTTATATGGAGTCACTATTAAAGTGTGGGTAAAAAGGCTGCCAAGAACGGAAACCATTCTTTCATTTGAGGTGAAAGTTTTAGGGGGAAGGAGGGGACGCGGGGGAACCTTAGCGTCAGTTATGCCTCCACGTGTGAACTTCCTCCTCCTTACCCGTCGACGCCGCTTTTGTCGTGTCTGACTGGCTCCTTTTCTCTCCGCATCGACTTGACCTTTATGATCATCGCGTTTCTAAGAAGTAGATCTCGCACAGCGCCCTGTCGCAAAAACGCAGTAACCTGCTTGCAATGAGTGGCGCTCAGATGCGTTCTGAGTTTATTGCAGAGACAGTGCAAGAGACGCTTCTTCCTCCTGCCTGATTTGGTCTTCTTACGAAACGACGCCATCTGCTGGTGGCTGACTTTCTGTTCAGGCTCCACTGACTCAAGTTTGAGAAAATCCCAAGACACCAAGAGCTTTCAAAAAAAAAAAAAAGAAAAAAAAAAAGGGAGGTATTAGTACAACACCTATTCCTAAATTTCTTAAATTTGTAAAGATGGCTGCATGTACCTGTACCCTAATTATCACCTTGCAGATTTTGGATTTATTCTGCCCTGTTGCCCTTTTCAACACTGACCTGTAATGTTTACCCGACCCCAGAGCTAGGGATAACAGACGATCATTTATTCACCGTCCATGGCTCCCATTGAACATAGGGTCCTCTTCCATAATGTTCTGGAGGTGAAACAATCCCCAATAACTTGACGTTTTCCTGTTTCCACTGTTTAATCTCCATGGCTTTCGGACAGCCAGAGTTAATCCAAGGAAACATCCTCAGCTGTGTAAAATGCTACTTCCTGTTGACCTAATTCCTGCTTTTCATTTTGCCATTTACTCACCAATCTGCTTCCTTTGTGGAGTCTGACCCGGAAGCCATTCCCATGAAGCCATACCTTTCCAGCTCTCACATTATCATAGACCCCTTACCTTTACTGAGTTGAGGCTGAATTTTCAGGTACCGACCTACTATGCCTGCTAAAATTATAGTATAAACTGGAACTGATAAAAATATAGCTTAAGCTTGCTTTTCACTCTCAAGGTCTATGGAGTTTTTCTGTGGACCCTTCCTTCTTTGTCAAGTGACTTAGACTAGTCCATGTCTCATTTTCAGCTTTATTTTAAGACACCTAGCTTTGACAGATGAATCTCTCAAGCAGTAGAAATAAACTTAAAAGACATGTTTTGGTGCCTGTCGCCAAGACACAATCTGGCTTCCTGTTCTTACCCCAGCTGTTCAACAAAGTCCCTTCCACAATGTTCAGCTCTGCACAGCTGGAGTATGGATGACGCTCAAGGATTCTTCGTTTCTCTCGGGACGGCTACGCTGGAGCACATTCTGAGCAGCTGACCAAAGGCTTCTGGGGAAAGGCTGACGTTGCTGAGGCCGTGACACCCTGCTTGAGGCTTCTTCAAAGCCATCTGGAGACCCATTACCAGCATCCCCGCACACAAACATTCATCAAAGCCATAGAAACATCAGGAAACACACTAAAAAGAACGTTAGGGATCCTTAACTGTGCACCTAGACGGAGATTATATTATGATAGAAAAACTGCTCATATGTCAGGAATAGAGCACAACATAGAAGTGAGGTTTGTAGAGGTTAAACAGTTTGTCACTCAAGAATTACATGACATAAGTCTGGAAAATTTAAACCCAGTCAGAAGACCAACACAGAGAGCTCTGGATTTACAAAGTGATGGTGGTGTCACAAGAAGAGCATATTGTTGGCGTTTTTAACGTTATAATTTAGAAGATTCTTCAAGTAGGGTAATAAAAGAGACCAGTAAAAAAAAAAAAAACTGTTTTTCAACATTAGAGGAACATATATGGTTTATTAGAGGTAAAAACATAAACTTAATGTCACTGCTAATTGTATCTTAAATGCAAGAACCGCAGTATCTGTTCCTGCAACACAGCAACAGATGCTGGTGTTCGGTTTTGTGAGGCAGAAGAATCAGAGGGCTTTTTGTTGAAGTTTTTGCCTTCATTTTTCTTGACTAGTATGTCAGAGTGTAAGCTACTGTTATTTTGCTCTGGTGAGGGAAAACAATGATATACTCAGAACCTTAAAACTGAGGAGACGTCATGTCGTCTTTTCAAAAGTGGTTTCCAGAATCACCCGTCTTACATCTCCATGGAAAATATCAAAACAGTTCAGTGTTTGAGTCAGTAGAAGGTTTGCAGATTAGGAGCTCTAAGTTTTCATTTGCTTTGTTTAGTTTCTTTGGGAAGAACATCTCGATGGATTTTAATAAACCTAAATTTGTGACATGTATATTCCAGCTCTTTCCAAGACTTCTCTTTCCACTCCTGTGGTATTTATGACCTGATTTGATCTTTTTTTTTTTCCATAGAGCAAGATGGAAATTTTATTGTGGTATCTTACATGACATGTGATCAGCTCTCTGCTTTTCCACAAGGCCTCCATCCATGTGTTGAACCAGAGGGCCGTGACCCTCAGCAAAGGGAACAGAGAAGGTCCGGGGGCCCGGCTGGCATGGCAAGTGTGCTGGGAGGATTAGTTAAGATTGCCTGCAGATGTTGTTTCAAGGGGCCCTCTGTTTATTTAATGAGAAGAACATAAATCTCTCCAGCTCTCTGCTGCACTGTATTACATGTTAGGTCATGCATGAGGCCATGAGATTCCGACTTCCTCTATGGAAATATAACAGCAATGAAATAATCAGTAAATGTTGGGGTACAGAGGTGTAATGAGCTTTTATCAACAAACACTGCTTTTTTGAGTTTTTTCTTGTTTTGTGGCTTGTTTAACCACAAAACAAGAGAATTATGTGATCTGTTCATACTCATAATTCTCTTGTTTAGAATTATATGATCTGTTCTGCACTAAAGGATAAATAAGTTTTACTTTGATATTGTTATATATTTATTCTGTTTATATTTTTCTGATTTGAATTAGTTCAATAAAAAGAAATTAACATTGACAGGATGAAAATATGGCAAATGATATGAAAAAAAAAAACACTCAGGCAATTAAACCTAAAAATTAAAAACTGAAATTATTGGTTTATTAATGAACTTGAAGAAAATGCACATAAACGTGAAGCTGTTTAGCGAGACAACAATCAATGAGGTAACAAATATCCTGAAAGTGATCTTAACATAACAGGGATTCTGAACTAAAAAGGCTTGAACATGACTGAAACTATCTTGCTTCCTACTTTTCCCATATGTAAAGGTAGCTTCCCTGTTTAAAGTTCAGAGTTTTTTTATTTTTTATTTTTGTAAAAGATATTTTCCCCCAGAGGAGAAAACAACGCTTCAAATGTTAGCTGCATTGCGCAATATCAGCAGAAAAGTGTAAAGCTTTACACAACAACAGAATGGTGACTAAAGAGAGAAAAGAATGGCAAGTGCCAAAATTGTGCTACAATTCTTGAAGTGTGTAATTGCTTTGCTTGAGTGACTCATATGGGGGTTAGGCTATATGAGTGTATATACATGTATACATGGTGCAGCGTCCTCCCAGTGTGCTAGGGTGGAGTCAAATTAATGCTGGTGATATCATTCATAGCTGAGTGGTAAGAATAACGTGGAAACGTGGTGTTGGGCTTCCTCTTCCTGTTCAGATCACATGTAACAAGCACTCAGTTCTGACTGCAGGCCCACTGTAAGAAACCACTATGTCATGCTCCACTCCTGTATGCTTGTTTTCATGAAGCACTCTCTCAAGTGTTAGCCAAGAAAAATTCTCATTTAAGAAAACCCTTAGTTAGTTGACTTAATGTATTTCTCAAAACTATTCATACCCTTTGCAGCTGTTCATGTTTTTCACACATAGGTGTAAATGTACTTTACTAGGATTTTATGTTGAAGACCAATACAAAGTAGTGTATAATTGTGTTGTAGGAGGATATACATAACATTTATGTAAATCCTATATACATAAATATCATGTATATAGGATTTGAAAATCCAATATTTTATATATAAATAAAATTTTACACTGATCAACTTCAAAAAGTAAAGTGACAATACACGTCTCACTTTAAAATGATGAATATTGGTGACAGAACAATTACACTTGGCAAAAACTCAAACGATACATATGTTTTCCACACATTCGTTTTTTTATTTGTAAATAATAAAAATGAACTTTTTTTTATATATATATAAAACATACACATCATTTGAGCCACATCTGTTATACAAACAATAATTGTTGCAGTGAATGCTTTACTATTCTCTAATTTTCTCATTGCTTCAGTGGAACACAGAAGATTGTAAACAATTATTTTTTTTTTCTCCTGTTAATACTGACAAAAAGAAAGGTGTTGGGGGACAGGAAGGGAGCTTCTCCAGATGATGCAAAGAAAACGTTTGTGAAGAGGGATTGAACTTGCCCCTTTCGGTTTCAGTGTTCAGACTGTATAACACCTTGTAACCCATTACCTTGATGCGTCCATCTGCATGGTCCCTAATTGTATGTAGTGTTATTACCACTTAAATGACTTGGCCCCTTTTACAGTAATCAATAGTTGGCTGTTGAATAATATGATTCTCTGTTTATTCACTGTATAACTTAAAAGCCCATGTGTCACCATATCTGAAATTATTTTAAAACAATTATTTCCATATAATTTGATGTTATTTGTACATATTTATTCATACATCACCTCAGCCCCCTGTGAGGTATACTGTGAAGTGGAATAATAATAGTAAGAGGGGCTGTGAGCTCTGCTCAGTGTGACTGTACAGTACAGTACATCTTCTAGAGGATCAGGGAAAGACATCAGCATAATCTCGGGTTTCAGTTTGAGAGACATTCAGCACCAGACAGAGGGATGTGGAACAGACTCCAGCTGAGTTCAAATGTCTTTTGCGATATGGGAATGGCTTCTTGGTTTTTATCTCTTTAATATTCAAGTACGAGCAAACTGTACAACTGCATGCAACATACAAGCGGCCCTACAGTACGTGGAACTAACACGCATCAAGGTCAGTGTCTTTTTTTGTATCGGTTTTACAAAAAAAGAAAAAGAAAAGAAAAAGAAAACAAAAAAAGAAGTGCATGCAGCTTGGAACGCATTCCCAAGTCAAGTCGGCCCCTCCCCATGTGGTGGCAGGAGGTGTCTGCAGACAAACTGGCAGGTGAGTGTTGGTGTCCCGACTTTCATATTCACATAGACGCATGAGGAAACTGCAATGTGTTCTTCTTTTCTGCTTCAAGACAAAATAAGTAACCTGAACCAACGGGATTGTTGCCTTTTTTTTTTTTTTCCTTTTTCATAACTACATGTTTTGTTTTTTTTTTGTTTTTTTTTTGAAAAGTTAAACTTTTTCTAGTAAAAAAAAAAAAAAAAATCAAGCTCTTGTGCTTGTATTAAAAACAAGATAAACTAAGGTTTGAATAAAAACCTTTAACGTGCTGGGGTGAGGGAAGGCACTCCCTCAGAAATGTGAAGTTACATGGTCCAATCCAGCTCTGGCATAGGTGAACAATAGCATTTATTTATTTTTATCTGACAGTGATACTATATCCCTTGTACATTTCAAAGTGACATAGCCTTGATTTATTTTAAACAAAGACAAGTGGTTGAACATTGATCTCATTATCGGGTGTAAAAATCTAAGACATGTCACTGCTTTGGTCCATCAATTTGCCTCCATTCTCGGCTCATTTCCTTGGCAACACTCTTGGAGGATCATTAGGAGGTTTGTTGCATCTCCGAGAAAGGAGAGCATTTAGGGGATTGAACGCCAGATTTTGCAGGATTCTCCTGTCTGTGATTCTGCATTTCTTCTCCTAAAATACATTGTAAACAAGAAGACATGAGCTTCTGTGAGGGATACTTTGCGCTTCTTAAGGGGAGGTCGGTTTGATCAACAGGAGGATCTCTGCAATACATATCCAAGAAAGTGTGCGAACTCATTTTAGCCTGTGCAGCTCTGAACAATACTGCGCTGGACAGTCACGTTTAATGTGGTGCTCTGCCATGTGATGAACTGATGAGGGTCAAAGGGCTGTTTATCGCAGAGTGGACCACATGCAGCATGTCTAATGGGTAACTGTTAAATACTTATGTTTGGAAAGAATAATTAAAATGAAAATGCATCACACGGCATTTGTAGAAATATATTTCCCTTGGAAAAATATAATTTTTTTTCATGGTTTACCATCCCTTTTGTGAGGCTGTAACTTTAAAATAATAGAAATTTGAATTGAACAATTTTTGTTTCTCTATCGCATGCTGTAACTGAGACAACCAAAAAAGTTGAACAAGTAAGAGTGTGGTATATAAGTGATGGTCTCCAGCCACCAGGAGTATCAACATCAGGTTGAATTGCCAAGGATTCTTACAATTACAGTTTCACTGGTCATACGTGGGACTTCTTCTACAAAAATTTCTGCGCCCAAATCTATTTCAGTATTTGACAAATGAGGCTTTACTACGTGTAGCAAGTTCCCCATTGTTCCGCCCAGGATTTTTTCAGGTGAACTCAGTGAAAGAACAGAGGCAAAATGGTGGACCATCTGTTATCACGTATCATCCCGGAGAAGAGCCGCAGACTAAATTTTGTGCCCTTTCAAAATCTGTTTTTCATCATGCACACTTCAGACTGACCACATATCATGAACATTTTGCACACTGCAAAAACATTTTGTGCCTGTAGTAACAAAAGGAAAGAAAGGAACGCCACAGAATTCACTCTTAAAAGACTATGGCCCCAGAGCAGCCATGGTAAACATGTTGAAAAGAGAATATCTTGACAAAGAAAGGGACCAGTGATCTAGGCACCAGAAGAAGGCCCTGTGCTTCCAGACTGAACACCCATGCGGGGGAGGGCAGGGCGGCATCCTGACGGGGAGAGAGAGCAGGAATACCGGCAGTCTGATGGGCTTCTGGAGGAGGCCTCTGCAGAAAGGACTGCGCCCCCTGCAGTCAGCGAAGGGATTTTACCTCTGTCACGAGGCCATACATTCCAATGCTTACGTACATTTCTTTGCTAGCTTGATAAGGTTAAAAACCACCCTGTTTCTTTTTAATTCACTGACACTCATAGCTATCATATTCCTACTGGAGAGCAAGAGATAAACCATGAGATTTTTCTTTGAATGGAAACGAAACACCGAAATATGACGCTCCCTATAACAGACAAAAATAACTGCGGCAGGAGTGATTGTCAGATTTCAACAAAGCTTTCTCGCTGTGACCGTTTCTGATTGTTGTTGTTCTATGTTTCTACCTTTTATTGTATGGGCCTCTCTCTTCAGTTTCTTTTCTTAAGTTTTTTTCCCCTTTCCTTTGAGGAATAGTGTAGCACTAATGGTCCACTAGGTTCGAACACCAGGCGGTCCCGAGGAGCTGTCAAGAGATGATTGGGAAGCTCTCCGCGTCAAGGATGCCAGTGTCGGATCGACCAAAGAGGACGGAGGGAACAGCTTGTACCAACCAATGACTGTGTTTGACAAGTCTAATTCATCCAGCAGGATCTGTGCAACTCCCATGAAACTTTTATGGTCCATCCTGCCATAGTCACCCCAGACGATAACCTGAGGGAGAAGATTTGCTTTAAGCTACTCAGCTCAATCATGTGATGAGGAGAAAAAAAAAATATGGCACTCACCTGTAGGACTTTCCCCTGTGGGCTCTCCTCAAACAGCAGTGCTTGCTGGTACAGGGGGTCAAGTGTTTTCCGTGCAATCTTAGTTTTCTTTTTGGCTACATATGCTCCATTATTCAGCAGGTAGACTTTGACATATGGAGCTAAAGAATAGAAAAACAATAAAATGGTCTGAAAATACAAGAGGATCCAGATTTTCTAAAAAACTGGTTTTAGTCTAATTGGAAGAAAAAATAAAAAGAAAAAAAAATTCTTTGTATTCAGACCATGTAAACATTACAAAGCAATAGAGAGCAGAGCACCTACAGTGCCTCACAAAATGTATATTGAACTTTTTTCATATTTTGGAATCTCCTGGTCACACCCTTCAATGTTATTGGGATCTAATGTGAAAGACCAACACAAAGAAGTACAGGATTTTCAGGATACAGGATTTTCAACTGGTTTTTAAAATTAACAGTCTGAAAGGTGTGCCATGCATTTGCATTTGGCACTCTTTACTCTGAAAAAGGATGCTCACAAATGCTCCCCGTACTCAGTATGACTGACTTGAGCAACTGGCTAACAAGAATGAAAAAAAAAAGTTTTTACAAATGCAAACTCAGCTGCCCTTTTTTCTCTAAATGCAAACTCAAAAGAGTTCTTGGCAGTACCAAAACGCTTGATGTACCAGCTGCTATTTGAGTTTTATCATACGACCAGCTCACAGTACTGAAAATGGCTGAGAGCAAAAAACGGCTTTGCAAACAATCAGCAAACAAAGTAAAAAAAAAAAAAAAAAAAAAAAAAAAAAAAGAGTTGTTGGACCAGGGCTAAAGAAGCAGACATTGCCCATTATGTGAGTGCAGGGCACCCCTGCAAGTCATCTACAGAAGCAGTAGCTGGGTCTTATTAGGTGCAGGTTCTTACCAGGCAAAGATTTGGATCCTGGCTTTTGTACGAGTCCTCGAGCCCTGATGACCTCCACCTCCAGCTGCCCTTTTTTCTCTATCATTCCAATCTGAATGTCACCTGAGTAATGACAGAGCAATGCTTTCTGAGAGGAACGACAAGTGGCTCAAATGATGAAAGGAGAAGTTGATGTGATGCTGTGAACCCAGACCAAACAGGATAGTAGCTAGGCTGTTACCTCAGAGCTTTGCTAAGACAATGGGAGCTCGTGAAGTGGTTAATGACTGGACAGAGAAAAAGACATCTATATGTCTAAATAGACACAAGAGAACTGATAGTAGGTATCCTCAAAAAATAACCAAATGGAAAAAAAAAAATCTTTAGAGAAACAAAACAAATAATTAAAAACTAAATTAGAACTGAACAAAGAAATAGACAGTAAAAAAATATTTAAATAAACAAATTCTTTTTTAAATACATTTAAAAACTAACAAGGTTAGTTATGAGAGAGGAAAAAAAGACAGGTAGACAAGATGCAAACGACTTATAGCAATGGGAGGACAGAGAAAAATGCATAGCATAGATGGGACAAATAAATGAGAAGAGAAAGAGTATGCTGAATAAAAAGACAACAGTAGAGACAAGTGTGACAATTTATTACCTATGGCAGGAGTAGCCAGAGTTTGCCTGCCCACCAACTGTGCTGGTCCCAGTCCATCCAGGAAATCGCTGAACTGGCTGCTTGCACCCAGATTCAAACTAACGCAGAAACTAATACAGAAAACACAAACAAAACAGAGCAAATTTGTTCCCCTTGAAGTTCAGGTAGATCACTGATAAACCTTATCTGTTTTTCAAGAGGAGATTTGTGGTTTACTCACTTTCCCTCAGAGTTGCAGCTGTTCATGCTGCCATTGTTCGACTCTCTGCTGGGCTGGCGGCTCATGTTCCTGGAAAGCTCCACGGCCATGCCAGTCTCTGTGCTCCTCTGGATGCCCTTTTCCCTTTTAGTTTTCCCCTCTAGAAAAAAAAAAAAAAAAGAGAGAGAAAAGAGACCAGAGCAAAAACTTTTAATCCAACAGTTTAGACCTTTCGATTTCGACGCAACAGATAAACATAAGCTCCTGAGGTCAGGCAGAGACTGATCCAGAATGATCCAAGTCTGATGTTTGATTAAAATTGTTGCATGAACATTTCAGTCCATGCTTTGGACTGAAAGCATGTACTTTGTGTGTAAATTTCTTTCAAAACAATATTTTAATGCCAAAGAACATGTTTGTTGATGACAAAAATGCAACATTTTGCCAACATCTTTTAAACCTAATCCTCTGATTGTCCAAGTGATTTCTACTTGTACATGTACAATCCATGTAATTTAGGGAATATAAATATTAAACAAAATAAACCACAGTACCTTGCTGCAGTATTCCCACTCCTGGAACATTTTCACATTTTTCCATGTCTCAATCTGACACTTCAATATATTCCATTAGGATCTTTTGTGAAAAATCAACATACCCACAGATAATAATGTGAGGTGGAAGGAAAATTATCAGTGCTTTTTATGTATTTTTTACAAATTAAAATCTGAAAACTGTGGCATGCATATTTATTCAGTCTTCTCTACCCTAATACTCCTAAACACCTGTCAGATTTTTATTATTTGAAAGCCATATCTCCTTTTCCTATCACTTCAGAATAATACCCTACTTTGTGTTGTTCTATAACACAAAATCCCAATAAGATCTATAACATTTTACAGATTCAATATGAAAGTGTATAAGGGACGTGAATGTTGCTACCATTTAATTTACACAACAGAAGACAGACACTAAATATGCAGCAATACATTTGAAGAAAATAATTTAGATTCTAGTTCATTCTACGAGTTACAAATCAAAACCATTAGTTGCAAAACGTCAAATAGCATAAAATAGCTGGAGTATAAAGCTCAGCTTCAACCATATGAATCCAGTAAAATGAGGTTACAGCCGTACCTGATTTTGCTGTCATCCATCATGAGCAAAATAGATTTTTCTATGAATTAGTGTTGTACTCTGTCCCGTCTCTCTCTCTTTTCTCCCATCTTTACATCAGAGATGAAACAGCGAGAGTAGGAGAACCAACCTCCGACTGTCCCCCACCCCCGGCCAAGTGCTTTTTAATAGCTTTTCATACCAGGAACAAAGAAGGGAAAAGCAGAATCTGGCTTTCATTCTACATGCCCTCAGTGGA
This sequence comes from Girardinus metallicus, assembly GCA_903067095.1. Classification (NCBI taxonomy): domain Eukaryota; kingdom Metazoa; phylum Chordata; class Actinopteri; order Cyprinodontiformes; family Poeciliidae; genus Girardinus; species Girardinus metallicus. The sequence goes on along the minus strand of CAEGAE010035692.1, from coordinate 31,819 downwards.
AAGAGTGGATGCTGGACATTTAAACTCTAAGGCAGCAGAAGATTTTGTCTTCTTTGGAAGGAAAGAACACTTTAAAATTTCTGGCTCTGGACAAATCATCGAGACTAATGTTTTAAATAATCATTATTTCCAATAATTTAAGTAACATTATAGAGCTTAAAATAAAACTTAAATGCAGTCTTCTAAATAAATACAACAGTTGTTATTCTCCTTTCCCAAATGATAAAAAAAGTAAAATAAAGGTTGAAGGAACACATTAGAACCCCTGTGTCTTTTTACAATTTGATAGTGAGTCAACTGCAATGCTGACAACAAATTTTGTCAGTGAAGAATAAAACAGTGAAGATGCCCCGGGCCTAAAATCTCAACATGAAGACATAAGTGTCACCCAAAACACTTCCCCCAAAATTTCTACTATTTTCCCAGAATTTTTAATTATATGAATAATTCCCCAAATTTCTTCTGATGTCCAGGTGATCACAGACAAGGTATTCAAATTATAACTAAACCGGAGGGCTACCTAATCCTGTTTTAGAGGTCAATAGTGATACAAAGTTTGAACAGTTTGTGTGTGCGACTCACCAGGGTCGCTGATCTGTGAGGTGCTGCGGCTGCGGTTCTTGCCGACGATGGCCACGAAGCGAGCGCTGATGCTGGAGCGTCTCTTCTTGCTGCCACCGCTTACGGTGCCCAAAGCGGTGTCTGATTGGCTGCCATCTGTGCGCTCCTGCGTGTAGATCTCACCGCTCACACTGGAGCTCTTCATCATGTTCCGACCCATAGAAGATCGCATCTGCCGACTGTAAGGTAGAGGACTCTGGATAAATCTAGGATCTTGTTTGTGTTATTGTGTATGCTCTTAATTAATGTATATAATAACATTACAATAATCTGGGAAAATATAAAACAACAGGAGCAGAACAGAAAGTGAACTGCTGTTTATTATGCCAAATGGGAACCAAATAGAATACACCTTCTGTTTTAAATGAACATAACTAGAGTTTATAGTTGTTGTAGGACTGAAAAAGAGTGTTCATCAACCAAAAGGCCATGATGTTATAAGTTCAAGTTTCTTCTTAAACATTGCACTAAACATGAGCAGCAGCAGCAGTAACGTGAGCGATGCCGCCCCCTAGGGTTTTGGAGGAGCCAGCGCACGTCTATCCCCTCGGAGGGTGTCAGTGTGCTGCAGGACAGCGCAGCCACACTGCCTCTTTCACTCAGACTTTCCGGTCCCAGCGGCCCCCTAACAGCTATGGTCCAATGTCCCCGAGGAGCCGGGGAGAGGGAGGAAAGAGGGAGCGTGGTTTGAGGTCTCTCCACTGCCTCCTGCAGGGGAGTTAGAGAATTTCTGGCCGAGGATGGATAGGATGGAAGGGGAAGATCCCGGTCTCGAGGATGGAGGGGGTCCGGGCAGTCACAGCACAGAAGGCATGCAAGGATGGATCTAAGACATGCAAGGGGGGATTGCATAAATACATAAAACACACGGACAAAAGGACAAATAAGATTTCAGTGCAAACATGTAGTTTTTGCATTTTTGTAATGTTCAGCTCAATCTCTCAACGATACTTTAAGTGTGTATACAGCGGATCTCCAAAGTGCACAGAGTCTTTAAAAGGCCATGCTTTGTTATGTCAGAAAGTGACACTTTGTTTCATAATTTCAAAACCTTTTCTGCAGATAGTGAAATAATTATCCTGTACAATTCAACAGAAAAACAATTTGTAGAAAAAGAAAAAACTAAAAAACTACAATAACCTTGTGGTGAAGCATGTTTTGATTTCTTTTTAGAATTCAATCTGTTTGAATCGCAATAAAGTAAAGATAGAAATAGAGTTTCGATGTTCCTGTTGGATTTTCTTGTCATTTATTTATCTGCTTCTTTTAGATAATCAATTTTTACAAAGATGTTACAAAGGAACAAATTGGTGCACAAAGGTATCTCTCAGGGGAAGTGGACAAAAATATATTGAAAAATGGCTGATTATGAGACTCAAACTGGTCAGGAAGGCCAACAGCAACACTGAAAATACAAAAGGATTGTCCAGCAATTGGTGGCTCTTTTCTGAATGTTTACAATTTGTTTTTCTTTAGATGGCAATAGTGTTTTTGTCAAGGCAAATAAAGTTCCAAATTCCATCCAATTTTGTCCCCAATTTAACTGTTTTTGACAAGTGAACTGAAGATGATGAGGGATTCAAATTTTCAGCATAACAGTGATCCCAAACATATTGTACATCCAAATGATCAAAAGGATGAATTCATGAGAAGAAAACAATTTTGGAATGACATGGTCAGATTTATTTTTAGTTTCCTTAGAAAAGATTTGTCTGTTTTTCAGCCAAATTGTGAATGAAGTGGGTATTAAGGTTTATAGAGAAGGTTCTGAAATAATCTTCCATGGTCTCATTTTGTCAAATCCCAGAACAGACACTTCAGCACTAATGAAATCCCCGTTATGCTTAACAATTTATTTTTTAAGCAAAAAAAAAAAAAAAAATATTCAATTACTCAAAATGCCAATTGCACATGCAATTAGAGAAAGATGGTTGATCGAAGGTTGTATACCAAAAAAGCAATAAAAGTGAATGTGGTATGTGTTTGTGTAATCCCACGTCTTCTCTGTTTCTTCTCCTGTTTATTCCATGAACTTGGACAAACTGTCATGAAGCAGATAACGGAATCTATGAACACAGACATTAACAGCCTGATTGGCTTCAGAGTACAGCTAATTACATTCCCAGTTAAAGAGGGTGAACAATGCCTAGTCAGCCACACAAATCTCGTAGTGGATACAGAAAAAGTGGAAAAAGGTGGCCTGAAATAAAAGATCAAAACTGAACTATATGTAAAAGGAGGCAAGTGATGGAGAACTGGTCTGCAATGTTGAAGACAACATGGTAGAGTTTAAAGAAACGGCTCTTTCAGCAGCAATCATATTAGTAGAGGAAGAAGCGCTAAAACAGGGATATTAAAATACCTGGTATAGTTTAAAGTCTTTACACTCAAATGGACTCCTCTCACATCTGACTCTTTAAAGTGTGAGAGGTTCTGCTTATCCATAAAATCATTTGGACTGTAAAGAACAGGGTCACCTTCTCTCACTTTCCCAGACTTCAATATATTTACCAGCTAATAAGCTGCACTACATCACCACCTGACCCATGGAGGACTACTGGGATTGGGTCATTTGTCCCTGTCAGTGCCCTGCTTCTAGTCAGCCAGCACTGTGTGTGTTTGAGTTCAAAATGTCCTTTTTATATCAGCTTGACGTCAGCTAAGCCTAATCATGGTTTGCTTATGTTTAGTTTTGCTTCAGTTCTTGCTTATTTTGAGATAATTTATTAGTTCAGCTCAGCATTGGATGCTGTTTATCATCAGGCTTTCGGACAGCTATGTGTGATAAAGAGTCATGACGCTGGTGGAAATCACTGCATCCACTCATTCAAATATAGTAAACCTACAAATAATATTTAATAATAATTGAGCTTTATTTGCTTCTAGTTAAGGTGAATAACCACATTATCTTTTACAAAATACAAAAAGACACTGACTTCATTTGAATTCTCTATTCTGCATGCTTACCATTTAATGACTGCGAAAGAACAATTTCACTTGAAAATCTATGAATGCACTATTATATGCCCTTATTCTTGAGCAACAGACTTTTTCTAAACATGTTCTTGCCTGTTTTCACACAAATCACCTCTAGAAAATGAAAAACAGAAAATTTCTCAAAATAAAACAACTAATTTATATGTTTTGTTTGTTTTGTTTTGTTTTTTCAAATAACTACAGAGTTGGGAAGTATTTGGGAATACTTAGATGCTTGTGAGGTTTCACTGGAAACCATACAGGAGCAGCTGAAGAGCAACACCATAGGGCCATCAATAAGCCAGAATAGCAAATCTGTTTTTTAAAGGTGCTGAAAGCTCTGAGGTCAGTAGATCTCTGTCCGAATGTTTTTCTTTGTATTGGTGATTTATTGAAATATTTAGATGCGCATTTTATTAATGGTGTTTCTGAATGTGTTAATGTGCAGATAATCAAATCTATTTTACTTATGTTCAGTTCCACGTTATTCAGTAAATTACACCAAAGCAAACGTTGGTGTTTGCCATTTCCTCAGTCATAAGAGGAGGTGGAGAATTATTGTTACCTGGACTCCCTTGTGTCTCCTGCTACAGTGTGTCTTCTGCGTTTCAACTCCTGAGAGAAGCGTCTCTTTCCTGCTTCCCTCTTTTTCTCCTCCTCGCCGTTCACCTCCCACGATATCCTCCTGTCCTTTTTGTCCTCCTCTAAAGACTTTGATCTAAGTTTGTTTTTAAGTTGTCCCATTTGGTGAGTTTGTGTGATTGTTTGTATGTGATAATGTGTGTCACAGAGGCGACGAATCATGCAGAGAAGAGGAAGCATGCAACATTCAGGGAAAAAAAAAAAAAAAAACTGATTAGCATGCAGTTAAAAAAAAAAAAAAATTAAAATATTGTTCAGATTTTGACCAGAGCATGCACCAAAAAAACTGACCTGAGCCGTCCTCCGGGCCGCTCTGATTGTATAGACATGTAACTGGTGCTACTGAGACGAGAGGCACTGCTGGCACGGGAGAGAGCCGACACGTCGCTCATGTCGCTGTCCGAAGATCTAGCCGACATGTTGTCACTGCTGCGCCTCTGCTCTGCGTACATCTGCAATCAAAGCTCTGGCGGGTTAATCTGATTTATGCCAAACTATGGATCAAAAACCTACATTCTGAAAAAGTGATTAGAAGAAGAAGAGTTGGACATGCATACCTCCCGTTTGGTCTTGAGGTCTGTTTGAGAGTTGTGGGAGGCTGAAGGCCGGTAGGAATGCACTTTCATTGGCAGCTGTCGGGCTCGTTCCTCCACTGCTAGGGCTGATACAAATAAGAAGTTAAGTAAAGCCTTAAATAGTAAGTAAGAATAAAAAGTATTTTACCTTGAAAAACATATTGATTGATAACCCTCTTATGTAAAAAGAGAAAAATCATTTTCATGCCATTTTGACCCTGCATTAGAAATCTTAAATTTGGTGAAGGTGAATCCAAAGTAGAATATATACTTAAAAATCAAAAGATAAAAAAAGTGAAGATAAAAACAACATATTTGCATCCTTGTACATTCTCCAGACAACCTTAGTAGAGACAGGGCACACCACTCTTAACTTATAAACTTAATGTAAAGCTTCTTTGCAAATATTGACTTTGGTGTAGTTTTAAACTGTTCATATACTTTTTTCTGGTTTGCTTTACATTATGGCTTGAGAAACATACCGTGCTCTATACTGCTGCTCTTCGCAGGGAGCTGTGGAAGCTGCCGACCCCTTCGACCGGATAACACAGTTGGAGGAGAAGGGCTGCCGTGTGGGTGTGCTCTAAGAATAAGCATCAAAGACAAAAAAACAGGTGGAAGGATGATACATGTCTAGGCCCAAAATTAAATAATGACATATTTAAAAGTGGAATCACAGGAGCAACAAACTGACATCTGCAGAAAAGTTAGACAATAAAGTTAAGAGAGAAGGAAAAGGAGTAAAGGACAATTTTCTGGGTATGTTCTCTACACAGTCAGGGCTACACACATCCTAGAAGAGCACATAGGGGAAAAAATACCTGCTTGAAAACATAAACACAAGCATACATAGGGGGGAGGAAAAGATCAACACAGATAACAACATGCACCTGTCCAGTCGTGGCGAGTTAGGACAGGAACCTGACAGCACTGTCTGTACAAAGGGCCTCAGAGGGCCCCCTCTTCTTCTACTGCCCCTTAGGATAGAGGTGGGCTGAATTCGACTGCCGGCAGCAAATAAAAAAAAAAAAAAAAAGATAAAAAAAAAAAAAAAGAATATCAAACCATCTAAAGAGAGCAAAAAAAATACCTCAAGAAAAATGTTGTACAAAGTTTCACTCCTCTTGGGGTCCGGTGTTTAATACAACAACCCATCAAATACATGTTACTGTGATTTGACTTTTGTGAACTAAGAAATAATTTTACAGACATTAGGGTAAGACTCTTAGTATTCACATCTAGCAGATTTTTTTTATTTTTTAAAAAAGATGCACCAATCAATTGCGTAAAGATTGTACTGACATTTTAGTTTCCTACTTCATTAACTGCAACAAAATGAAACACTTTCACCATATTTAGTCTCTAAAGGCATCAGCCAACAGCATGAACTTCGAGGCAAATTTTTGGAGTTGGATAAAGATCCAACTCAAATTGGATCTTTATCCATTTTGTGTGATGCATATGACTGGGAAAATTTTGTATATATTTTTTTGTATTAAAAACATCTACCTCTGTCTCAGAACTCACAGCAAGTTTTCTATATAGTCCTTATAAATAACATCAGAAAGAGTCAAAAGCAAAACCCACAATATCAGACATGATATTGTGGGTTCTGCTCCATTTTGTACTAGCTCTGACCATCTCATGATGAGGTTTGCACCAAACATACCAGGAGCTGTTTAGGGTTCAACAGTTGGCTGTAAACATTCAGCATGTAAGTTTAAACTGCAAATGACCTAATAGCACAACTGTAGGCTCCCTGAAGGTGGGAACTGCCACTACATGATGAAATGAATTGCCCTCTCAACACATAATATTACAATCAAATGTCAGTTTGCCTACACAACGGGACATGGGGGGTATTTTGTAATCTCATAGGTTCAACTTCGATTCATCTCACATTATTTGTCTGTCACACTCACCATACTTACCAAACCTTCTTACGTTCACCTCTCACCATAGAGTTGTGAGATCAGTTGTAGATCCACTATATTTTATTATGTTGTATTACATTATACAATAAAACTGGTACTTTAAGGAATTATGTTCTAAAACTTTCAATTAAACATTAACTTTATAAAGGCTGCTAAAATCTGCTGAATAAAACTTTGAATGAACAGTTCATTTAATTTTAATTACTATTAAGACCACAATTGTTCACAATTATTCACACTTATGGCAGATTTAGATCCAAAACATTTTCAAAAATCTGGGAAGTTTGTTTCTGATATTTTGAGATGCCTGCCTCATAAACTATTTATAATATATGTAAAAGTAAAGGAGTTATATCACACAGATTCTGTGCTGATTGCCGGGGCCAATTCAACGTCACATGTAGTGCTGCATACTTAAAGATCTCACCAAGCAGTTTAGATGTTCATAGTCATTAGGAATGAAGTGATGATAAAAATGAGAGGAAAGGAAACTGATCAAATGAGTGAATGAATGAATCTGTGAATGCAAAAATGATCTTACCTGTCCAATTCAAGATACTGTCTGCTTTCCCACAGACAGTTTAGACTGGATGAATTAATATTCTCCCTGTTTTGACAACCAAAAAAAAATAGAGGAAGACAAAGAAAGTGTGTGGAAAGCAGCCACCCCTTAGATTTGCGCTGAATGTTGCCTGAGGATAAAAAAAAAAACTGAGATTCTAAAACTGATGCTGTACTTTTTTAGGGAGGATTATGAAAGCAATTTAACTGAGAACTGTACATCATGTAAACTCTTTTTCTTCCCTAATAATGTTGAACCAAATAAAGCGCTTTAAAGCCAAAGTAGTGCTGAAAATGACAGTGGGAGTTCAGCAGAGAAGCAGCTACAGCGGAATAAATATGGAATGATACAGCTTTAGAGCACAAGTCTTTACGAGAAAAGGGAACGAAACAGCATCGATCTCAAGGTTTGTGATACGTTACATCAAGCTTGAGCTCTAAGCAACAGGAAGTGCTTCCAGAAGGAAAAGTCAAGGAGGTTTGAGCAGCAAAACAAAGCAGAAGCAAGAAGAAGGGAGAAAGCAGATGGGAGGGCAGGCCTGATATACCTCTCTTCCTCTGTGGCCACATGCTCTACTAAGATCCTGGGGCTTGGGGGAGTCCTGCGGGGCAAAGAATTGGAGCACCTACAAGGGCAGGAGAAGGAGGAGCGTTCCAGGGTGAGAACACCAGGAGATTTTGTTAGTAAAGGCCATGAATGTACTGCACACTTCATGGCACAGTATCAGAAAGCTAGAAGAGACATGAGCCATCTGTAGTCATACAGGACATCAGAACTAGTAAGAAGCAGCTTGAGAAAAGGTTCATCAAATCCGTTTGTCTGTACTTTTAATTTTCATACCAGCTCATTTACATGTGAACACATAACCTGAAAATTATATCTGAAGGACTCCTCCAATGTGAACTGAGATAACTTTCCACAGCACAATGTAGGACTGAAATCATGTTTAAACAAATTAGCTTTGCTATAAAACCCCAACTTTATGATTCTTCAGTTCTTCAATTCAACAATGTTGGGAAAGTGTAAGTAAGTATTTAAATACCACAGTTACTATTCCTGTAAAGGTTAATCTGGACCAATTGGCATCCATAGATGCCAGTTGCTTGGAGAGAAAGGTTTTTCATATTCTTCAGAAAGCATTCTTGTGTGAGTTTGGAGAGAACATATGTAGTTATGAGGGGGCAGGGCACATGATATGAGATGGAGTGAAAACATGGAGTATCTTTAAAACAATAAATACTGAATCACACCATCCTTGTAAAAACACATATGTAAAGTCACTGTAGAGCTGCCTGAGTCACACATTGCACATTTTTTGTCGGATACCTGTCTCTGTCAGAGGAGTGAAAGTTGGTGTCTGGTCTCAGACATGTGGTGCTGGCACTCCTCACTCTATCCAGGGATGGCTGCAGGTCGCTGCAACGCCATAAAATGGCAGCAGAACAAGGCAGAGAAACAAAGATAAAAAACAAAATCAGCTAGATCCAATGTGTGATGATAAAGAGTAGAGTGTTTTATTAAAATGCAGGAAGGAGAGAGAAAGGACAGACATAAGAAGAATAGAGACAGAGATTTAAGATGGTGGTGGGGGGAGAGGAAGAATCAGACAGTACAGTAACATGTAATGGCTCTGCTGCTACACTTATCATAGCAAGTCATTCCTAGCAACCAACTGCTGGGAGATCACTGAGATGGTAGGCTGATGAGTTACCATGGAAACCAGGTGTCAGAGGCAGAAGGATTGGTTTGTATGAGTTCATAATTGGTTCACAGATATTTGTATACGTCTCTGTGTTTGTTCCATTTCACTTTCTGACATCAAGTGGCTTTAAATGGATGCCATCGTATAACATCGCATGACCTAAATGTTGAAAGTGGCAATCCTGCAACTAAACAAAGAACATGCAATGACATAGAAACAGGCAAACTTAGAAGTAATTGGATCATGTTTGAATTAACAAATGCAATTTACAAATGCAAATAACACAACACATAAACACAAATCCATTTCCACAAAAGGACAGAAAAACAAAACAACTAATTTAGCTGGGGTTCAGTTGAATAGTTTCCTTTATTCACATTAATCAGTGAATTAACCCTGAAATAGCAGCAATGACAAGTAATCATGGGCTTGTATGAGATTATGGTATTAAAATAAACTTGAATAAAAACTTCTCCAAATTGCACAGTAATAAATAAAATTTAAAACATGATCTAATTGTTTGTATTCTAAACCAAAAGTAGCAACAGTGAAGGGTAATTTTACACAGCATTAAAAACATAAATACTGTTATTAATAAATAAATAATAAACACTCAAGTAAATATATGCCTCGATGAAATAAAAACAATGTATATTTTTAATGCGTAGATTATTTTGTCAATCACATCTTTATTTCATTATGTATTTCATAATAGACTTAATTTGTGATTTTTATTTTGTGTGTTTCAGGGCCTACCTCTGCTTTCGGCAGCAAAAAATTATTTTAATAAATATATTTTTCTTTATGTCATAGGAAAATTCATTTATTTGTTGGAATATTTATTAACATTATTTCTTTTTCTAATTTGAATGAAATAGCTCTTCACGATCTCTAAAAATTTAGAGTTATAATATAGTAATTCTTGCAAGTTTTATTCTAATCGATATTTGTAAATTGGGATCAATACATTCCAAATTTGCAGCTTTGTTCCTTAACATCTTCAATCTTTTCAAATTATAAATGGAGTTCATGGTAGTAGAAAAAAAGCGAAGACAAAGCTGCCTACGATTTTATGGGTTCCCTGGTTAAGTCTTCATCTCATTTCTTGTCTCTCAATTTTTGTGTCCAAAAAAAAATACTGCTGTTTCTGTCTTGGCGTTTGTTTTTCTTATCTTAAGTATTGGTACAAATTAGGCCTATAGAAAGAAATTTATTTCCATTTGGCCAGATGTTTTGATGCTCAATGCAAAAAGTATAAATCTACTCATCTTAAATCTAAATATAAGTTGCAGATGTTATTAGATAGTGATTTGTTTAAATCTCAACACCAGTAATTTATCTATACATTCAATTACAGTACAAAGTTTGTGTTATGTAAAAAACAAATATAGAAATAAAACATTTAGTAAGTACACGGTAAACCATTTCAGATGTCCTTCCACTTTCAACGTGACATAAACCTGTAAAACTCAATTAAAATATTAATTTACATCTTTTTGAGGAAAACGGAAAAATAGAAATTTGCACAGCCCGATTGCACACCTTAGACTAATACTAATTTGAAACAACTTTTGATTCAATTTCAGCATTTCAGATACAATTTGTTTTCTGGGTAGAAGACTCCCTTATTTTACTCTTGATTTGGATATGTGCTTACATTCATCTTTGTGCTGATTTTTTTTTTATTGTCAGCTGTCTTAGAACCTTGGAAGTTTTGTGGCAAAATTGGAAATTTTTCTTTTTTAAATTGTTCATTACTCTCTCCATCCTAACTAAACAAGACGAAGCATTATGCTACCACCACCATGCTTCACTGTGTGCGTGTGTTTAACTTTTGGAATGAGTTGTGAGGAAGTTTAAGGAAAAACCTACTAGACCACACATATTTGAGCTTGACCAGAGGCGTTCTACAAGATATAGAGTAAACTCCATAAGTCTAAATGTGGTGGGTGACCCTGAGCAAAGCCACATGTACAGCTTGAAAAGAGTACACAAACTTAACCAAACACAGTATTGTTTGGTTAATAATCTATATCTCTCCTTTAATATATTTTTTCTTTTGAGTTTTACAGGCTATAGCTAATATTTAAAGAGGGAAAATGAAATGGTTTATCTTGATTTAACTTCTTTAAATCACAAAAACCTCACATTTTAAAAGCTGTGTGCAGATTTCTTTTAATGTACTGTTAATTACAAAAGCAGATCATTAATTTAAAACTGGTGTAGAGCTTCACATGTTAGAATTAGCTGTCAGTCGAGAGTAAAACCATGTTTCAGACTGGTGACAGAATGAGAGTGGAAATGTGTGAAATTCGCTCTGTTCTTACCTAACCGTGACCTCGTCTGTGAACCTGAGAACACGGTGTGTGAGGATGCTACGAGGCAAGATGCCGCCCCCCTCTTGTCTGGTATATGGCTTACTCTTTAGGCATGCAGGGAGGGTGGAGCTGTGTGCCAAACACCCGCATGCAAAGAAAGGCAAAGGAAAACCAAATGACACATGCAAGTGACAGAGTGAAGCAGGAAATAAACAGGTGAAGGTGGGGTTAAGAAATGAAAATCTGCATCACAACATCAAGCATCAAGTGCACTAAACAAATGTTTGCCTTCTTACTGATACAGCAGGTTTTGTTTTTGCTTTTTTTGGTTTTTCTTTGCACCTAAATGCATCTGATCATCAAACTAATTTCAGTATCAGACAAAAGTAATTTTATTTACTGAGGAAAAAGCAAAAAGCCAAACCAACCTACCGCAATGTGAACCATACTATTCCCTTGTTAAATCCCGAGTTAACTGTCATTAACCACATTTTTCTGAAAGCTGAGTTCAATTATGCAAGCCACACAGAGATCTGATTATTATCCAGACATCCACAATTAAGACCCTTAAAGGATTACAAAAAGCATTATACCCACAATCTGAAGCAATTCAGGAACAGATGAGAAAAACTTAATTGAAATCTATCTGTAAAATGCAATTACAGCCACTGTCCAGAAATTGAGAAAACATAGAACAGTGATACATTTTCCTAGGAACAGGAGGCTTCATAAAATTATTCTAAGAGCACACTGCAAACTCATCCAGGAGGTTAAAAACGAACCCAGAACAATATGTAAAGCAGCATTTCCCAATCTTTGCTCTCCACAGAAAGGACTTGCTCCCCTAGAGGACTATAGGGATCAGGGTTTGAAATTTTAGTCACATCTATTGCACATCTCAAGATACCTTATATACCTTAAAGCATCAACATCCAGAGCCTTTGGCAATATCCAGAAGCTCCCTCCTCTATATTGACTTACATAGTGGTCTTCTTCTCCCTTCCACTCTGCATTATAATACTTCTAAGGCAAACTGGTGGAAGTACATGAATGCATTAAAATCAAAATGGCTCACGCAACCTTCTTGTCAATACTGCCGAGATTACTACATATTTAATTGACTGTGGAAGGTCATAAATCTAAGCTCTACCTAGTAAAAGTCTTAACTAAAATATGACTGAGGCTGTAGCAGGTTCCTTCAGTGGTGTAAACATTCCCTTGCCACTTATCACAGTCTTGATGGCAGTTGTTGCTACCACAGGTAGAACAATCAGTTTTAAAAGATTATTGCTTTTTCACTTAGGGCTAGACTGATTTTGTTAAGTTTTCCACTTTATAAATGAAATCCTCATTTGAAAATTGTTGTTTATTTGTATTCTTTCAAGTTATCAATGTCTGACAGTAAAATTGGTTTTATGATCAGGGGGAAAACCAGCACATAATGACATATTACTCAGTGCAGGTGAGTTTTCTGTAAGCTCAGATCGCCTTCAGATTTTTAAGATAAAGGAAATACTAAATGAACACATAAGCTAAATTAAATTCCATCTGCAACTTAAGAGCAAGGATTTCATTACGTAAAGGCACAGAGATAGTTTATCTAGTCGGAGATTATGTGTAATCCTTATTACATAATAGAATCTACAGATCTATTTCTTGAGAGAAAACCACAATACTGTAGATTTGCATAATGTATGTACATATAATTTAAAAGGTTATAGCTGGGAAGTTTATTCTGTTTAATATGAGAGTTTTTGCCTCATGGTAGTTATGTAGTTATGAGTAGGGCAATGCAGATAATGACAGATTAATTTTACGCTGAGTCAGATATGAAAAAATGGAAAAGCTAAGAGTATGGAAATGGATACTACAGTCAATATCTCCTAAATATATAAGTGCAATGACTACGCTTAGCAAGCTTCGCCTTCAGACCTACGTGACACTGTTTGTAGCACAATACATCTCTGACCTTTCAAATTCAATTTTAGCATCTTTTCTTGTTTGAAAGAAATGTTTCATAATTATTCTCATACTTGCTATATTATACTTTATATATTTTCTCAGATACTCATCTTCCATCCATTTTTTAGTGGTTATATATTGGTTCTTAACTGATAAGCCTGAGTCAGTAAATTAACTGATGTATTCTTGATTTGTATGATTACAACCCATTGCTAAGTTAACCAATGGTAAATGGAGGCCTCATTGCCTCATTTCGTTTCAGCTCTCTAACACACAACTCCAGGTAAGATGGTATAGAATGTTTTGAACATGGTGTGCGTTTCACTGACAATTAGTTTTCCATGTGGAAGAATGAAATATTCAGTAGAATTGACACTCATAATTCTGACATTTGCTGTTCGGAATTTTGAGACCCCAAATGCAAACATTTGAAATAAACAGCAATTTCTTTCATATGCAAAATGTTTGGAAGCCATTTGCCAAGAGAGCATCAATAAATTGGGACCAACAAATGGTACAGATTGTGTTTGATTTAAAGAGCATTTCTTTAATAAATTAAAAGCAACATTATATTGCTCCAATAAATGTGATCAGAGGTCCCTTAGAGTTCTTTTGGTTTCTCTTGTCAATCGATTAAAAGTCTCAAAAGGGGATCAGAATCAAATCCTGTAGAAACGGGGTAGTTTATAAAATCTTTAGAAAATAGATATTTTAATTATCTTGTCTTTTACTTTACTAAAATTTATACCCTCCAAGAGATGAATTGTTATACAACGGTTTAGTAAAGGGGGACAAGATGGTTTGCGCACAACAGTGAAATTGTAGTAGGAAGTGATGAAAGGGAAACACATAGGTATGAAATAGGTGTACAAATTGGTGGTGGGTGAATTAATCCAGACCGGCTTCTGCAACATTTTGACCACAACAACAACACAGTGGGAGGCTTGTTGTACCCAAAAGATTCACCAATTTCACAAATGAGTAATTGAAATAAGACAAGCACAGAGTAAGGAAGGAAAGACAAGATTGCCTTCAGAGTGTAAAACGCTTACCTGTAAATGTCTTTATGGATACCATTTACTAAAAGAGGCATTTTGGGGGGGAGCGTGTTGCTGTATCTACCTATGCTCCTGGTTGAACGAGTAGAAATCATGCACATTGAAAGCAAGACAAGAAAGAAGCGGAAAATAGAGAAAATATCTCAGAGAAAATGCTGGGAAATGAGAAAGAAAGCTTTGTCTTCTTTCAGCTCATGGAGAGGGTAGGCTTCTAATCCACTTTTATATTGATTATTGTGCTTTGTGCTTTTTTTTATAAGGCAGTAGTGAAAATCTAAAGGAATTCTGGAAAATAAATTCAAAGTATGCTGCAGCACCTAGGCACAAATGCAAAATCCTTTGATTTCATGCAGATGCAGAAAATCAGAAACATTCAACTCATTCCTTTTACACCAAAAAACTTCTGTTAAGATGAAGTTGTTAAGGTATGATGGCAACCATTAAAACACAGCTGAATGGTGTTTGTACCTGCTGGTATGTAGGCACTCTGCACTCCCGCCTCGAATTGATCTGTTCATCTCCAGGACCTCACTGTCAGTGCCATGACGATGAGTGAACGAATGAAAAAAGACCCAGGAACACACAAAAAAAAAACAGGATGGCAACGCAGATGAGCAAAGTGGATTTATGAATGATAGAAAGCAGGAAAAATATTTTTCATATTACAGTTATGTCTAAGACAAACACTGTTAGATGTATTAGTAGAATTAGTTTGGTGAAAGCAGATTACAAACAAAACAAACAAAAAAAACAATTAAGCAAATTAAGAGGAAACCTTCACAAAACAAATCTAGCGTTCAACAATTTTAGGGTTTTGTAGCGTAAAATGTTGTGAGGAGTTACTGATAAATTACTTTTACACATTTCTTCACTCTAAAGTTTCAAGACACCCCAATATTACCTGTCCTCTGAATTCTCGTAGTCTGAGTCACCGGAGCGCTGGTGGTCCAGGGAGGACTCGTGGTAGTGTGTCGGGGAACGTGAGTGGTCGCGGTTTTGGTGAATCTCATCCAAACTCCTGAAGAAAATTAATACATTTACATTAAAATATATGTAATGCATTACAGCTTTATTTAATGCACTATGGATTCTGACTGAAAGATATTGATTACTACAAATAAGAAACAAAAAAAATATATAATTTTCTTGATTATTGGCACCTTAACAGGGATCCAAAGAACAAGTCCTGACGTGTGTGATACAGCGACTTGCAAAGTGTTTGCATCACTCAGACTATTCATTAAGCTATATTAAGCCCCTTTGTAAAAATAAAGGGATAAACAAAATTTAAGTCTTCCCAAGGATTTTCTTACCACTCTACCACAAGGGCCAAATTTATGAAGCATGTAGTTTCACTGACAACAATTTCTCTAAACTGAACTGTTGATCTGCCATGGGACTGCTGATTGTTTCTCTACTAATGTTCTCCTTTGCCTGCCTTGTCAGTTTAGATGGACAGAAACCCACACCTTTATAGATTTGCAGTACTTGTTCCTTTTTCAGTTGTTTGAATGAACAGTCCTCCATGAGATCCTTAATAGTTGGGCTATTGTTCGATACCCTAACTCTGCTTTAAACCTCTCCACATCTTTCTACCTGAACTGTCTGCTGTGTTTCTTGGTCAACATGATGCTCTTTGTTCACTAATGTTCTCTTGGAAACCTCTGAGGCATTCACAGAAAAGCTAGGTTTATTCTAAGAATAAATTACTCACAGATGGTGTCTTTTTACTAGATTATCTCTGAATGCAACTGGTTACACATGGGATTTTATTTTGGATACAGCAGCAGAAGAGGTGGTGAATACACATGCACTGCACCTTTTTAAGAATTGCATTTGCAAAATTTAATTAAAAACCACACATCATCTTTCCACTTTGATGGTATTCACTGCTCTGTTTTGTGTTGGTTTATTACATTTAATTTTGATAAAATACATTGAATTGTGTTGTTGTAATATGACAAAATGTAAAGAAAAGTTCAAAGGGTATACATGTTTTACAGGGCACTGTAGCTAAGCATTTTTAACTTTAACTGAGGAACCATGTCACAAGAATACTAATAGACGCATCTCAATCACCTTTCAAGAACTTAGAACTTCTGAATTAGCACAGATTCTGTGACATATAGTAACATAATATGGGAGAAATATCATCTGAACATTATATATGTTTTATGTGGCATTTAAATTAGAACTATCCTTGAAAGAAGATGCTGATACAGTTCAACGCAATGCATTGTAAAAAAAAAAAAAAAAAAAAAAAAAAAAAAAAAAAAAGAGGGAAAAAACCCCACACAGTTCACTTGAATTTATCAAAAGTAGGTACATGCAGAAATAAAAGGCAATGTGAGACACTGTTGCGGGAAGCTGACCTTTGCATGGGCACGTGTGGGGGCCGAGACCGAGCCCTGCAGGAGTCCTCTCTGTGAGGTGACACAGAGCGAGAGCGGTGCTGGATGGGGCGCTGCTGATCTGGGACAGCCAACGTGCTGCTCCGATCTCTCTCACGGGAGTTTCGCTCTCCACCTTCGCACAAACACAGGATGTGGACACGCATGACAAAAAACCATCCTTCAAGGATTTAAATTCACAATCAAGAAAAAGTGAACCCACTCAGATCAAACCTTTTCATTTCATTTATAAATGACACATCAGTTAAAAGAGGTATTCAATTCACTACTGCTACAACAACTACTACTACTACAGATGCAAATCTTTTGCTGGATGTAGAACATCACATCAAGATGTTTTACAAGCAAATCAAGTGCCTGATTGTTTCTGCAGTGCCTCTTTCAGGCCAGAGATTAAAAAATGTATGTAGCACCAGATGAACTATTAATCAAACATTTAACGTTGTAACTTAACTACAGACAAAGCTATTTTTTTGGCCAAGCGATCAAATAAAGTTAAAAAGCAATAGTTCTTGATTCAAATAACCTGTTGTAGCTTCATTTAAACATGTATTTGTGAAGAAATAAACGTGTTATTTAATTCTAGTTTATAATATATTACATAGTGAAAGGTATTCTGTTTCTTCCCGCTTCCTTATCCAGAAAAGACATGTGTAGTAATTTAGACAGAAATATTTTGGTTCTAGACTTAGTGGATTTCTGTTTTCTGGGGGTTTATGTATTTTGAGTAGGTCTTTTTGTCTTAATGAGTAAATATTTTCAGCCATTAAAAATACTTGTTCATTCTAGCTTCCAGTTCCTTCATAATATCTTCCATTTGGAGTCAGTTCATCTGAAATTGCTTAGTTATTGTCCTCCCCAATCATTATGCTACCTGGTCATCTTTCAGGTTCCTCTGCTACTTTTCTGTTGATGTTGGGTTTTTCTCAGGTCTTCTGGTTTTTCCTATGTTTTATACATCCTTTCTTCAAAATAAAGTTACTGACTCTCTGAGTCTGCTTTTTTCTGGGGCCTGGAGTCTCTGGAGATGGTTGTACAAAGAAGGATTTTTCATTAAATGAAAAACACTGCAGACAACCCTGAGCATCGACTTCATGTTGAATCGTTTTTTGGTCTGCCTTCCTTTTTATACTGGCAATGAGCATGCTAGTGCTCACAAACAACACCCTTATGGCATCTAAAAAGGGCAAAATTGACTTTGGACATATACGATTCAGTAATCAGGTGCACATTAGCCTGGTGAGAACTAAAGCTACTGCAGAAACAGACAAACAACAAAGATATTTACTGCTGGTCAAAAAAGTAAAATATATCAATATAAAAAAAAGAGGTAATCCTCATGTGCATGTTGTCTCCTGTGAAGTGAGCCACAAGCTTGTAGGACTAAAAACATGCAGGGGATTGAGAGCAAGTGAAATGGCAGAGAACAAAGGAGCTCTGCAGTCTAACTTGCACTCAGTGCTTCAGTAAGTCTACAGTCCAGCAGAGGAGGAGAAACAGTTCACTGCAGCTTCTGGAAAGGTCAGTACAAACTAAAGGGCACAAGATTACCGTGGACTGTGCTGCAGGACATGATGAATAGTAAAAAATAACAACAGAATTGTGTGTTTTAATATATTGGTGCAAATTAGATGTTTAAATTATTTATATGAGGAGAGGAAGGATGCAAGAAGAAGCTTCTCACCAAGTGCTGGACAATTACAAGCTACTACAAGGAAAAACTCAGTAATCATGCCCCCCACCCACCTTTAGTCCCACCTATCAAACCATCATCAAACTCTGTATCAATGATGCGATGAGACCCTGCATACACACATAAACAGGGTAAGATGGGGCAAAGCTGAAACATCCTGACACAAAGGAGAAAGCTCAGAAAAGGGAGAGGTTAACTGATGCAGACTCAAACACATCGCAGGTCCAATGAAATGTGGAAGACTGCATCCTGAAGGACATACTTTGTAGTTTCTTGCTCGGACTGTCTCCGTGGACGTGTCGGCGCGGAAGGTATGGAGAAGGCTGAGGCAGAGGTATGGAGGACACGTCATGTGTCTGGAGTTTGTACCAGTGGGGGGTGTCGTCCAATAAGGCGGTCTCAAGCTCTATTAGGATCTGACAGAACAGAGGCGGAGGACAGATGATATTGGAGAAGAAGAACTGAGAATAATAAAGCGGGTGTTTAATGTGTCATCAGAATGGTGGAAAGATTCAAATCTTGACAAATCAGGTTTTTTTTTACCTATTGGGGTAACAAGTTTATGAGCACTGGTAACTGACTCAAATTTATCACAGATTTAAAGGAAAGATGAAAAGAGCTAATACAAAAAACTTGCTAATATTTGTAAAGGATGTAATGACTATTCATCTTTTAAGTTAAAAAAAGTAAATACTTGAGTGACTTTAGCATGTACTTTTAAATTTGTTCAAACAGACACAACCATTGCTTGAGAGGAAAAAACATAAAAAAATTTTAGCTGTAAATTTTGTCCTTTGGCAGAATTTACATAAAAAAAAAATGTCAGCACAGAATAATTTGTACTTTTTCATTCATTATAAATAGAACAACATTTTAGCAATGTTATGTTCTGTGATCGGTATGGGGACATTGTGAGGCATTGCCAACCTCGCCCAGAAATTCGCTCTCTTCCTCCTGCACTCTGGGCTGATCCCAGACTGTGATTTCTAGCATGCGCTCTCTGAAGTCCCGCCGGTGAACATGGGAATATATGAAAGTCTGGTTCCACTTGGGCTCAGAGCTCTTCTTCACTGTTTTAGTCCGTCGTTTACTCTTGTCACTGGAACCCAGAAGAAAAACAAGCAAAATGAGTTCAAGCGGATGATATAACCTTTAAAATGTAAAATGTAAATGTTATACTTATATAATAAAAGCGCTGGGGGATGGTATCCTTAGCCCAATACATGCAAGGCAGGGTGGTAAAGTAAGAGAAAACACAATAAACCTCCTTACCTCCGATCCGGCAGGAAGTACATTTTGACATATGGGTTTCGAGGTCGGCCGTCTGGTCGAGGTGGCAGGTCTATGGCTTGAAGGACGTTGACAATCAACTGGTGGCCTACTTTGTCGTACCACAGCTTTACCTAAAAGATGTTGAAATGTAGTTACCCTCCACTGGAGACAAACCTCAGACCAAACACTTCTTTCTTTACTTACAGAAAGCTGTCCAGGCAGCACAAGAGGAAGGTCTCGAAGGGTGCCAGGACTGGTAGGGGACATCACAGATATAGAGGGACGATCCATCTTCTGTGACTCAAACGAACTGGAGCCAGCTGAGAGACGAAAAACAAAAGTTCTGGTGAAATATTGAAAAAGTAAGACTGCAGAGTAAACAGTAGAAAGAACAAGAATATTTTGCAGATAGTTTCTTAGGGTCCCTGCCTTTTGACTCATAATATCCAACAACAATACATTATTCATACTTTTTACACTAAGTTTACTACAGTTTTGAGTTGTCAATAATGTTAGTTACCTGAGCTGTAAACCATGTTTATAAGAAGTGAACCACGAAAAAGCAAGGACTTCGTTCTGAAAAGTGTACTGAGAAATTCAAAATCATTTATAAAGATGGAATGTGCAAAACTCAAACACATTGCTGATGTCAGACACATGTTTTAACCAGGAGAAGCAGGACTTGATAGAAACCCCTAATTCTTACAATAACAGATACATTTCCTGAAAATGCAAACCTTTTTTCCATCAAAAGTAAAGTCATCTGAGTAGATTGAAGTTTGCAATTGAGCAAGAAATTTAAATTGAAATTCTTCAAAAATTGTTCTCCACTCTACAGGCTAACCACAATGTTAGAAGCCCGGATTATTTTTTTCAAAGCCTTTGTAAAACTTAAATGAGATTTTTAGGAAAATCCTAGAATGTACTACATATATTTGACAATTCTGTGACATTTGTCCACAGAAATTAAAATTGTGTTTCTAAGTCGCCTTCTTCATGTAATGCACTGCTCTCCACTCATGGCCGGCAACAACCAACAGCTAAAAACACTTACTGGATTCTAGTGGAGGGTGTGGGGACCCTGGGATTCTTGGGATGTCTCTGTAAAAGGTAACAGGTTGGAACACATTCAAATTCAGACATAACTATGTTGCTCATAGTTTTTATGAGCATATTGAAGTGTTTCTTTTTTTACAAAATGACGTGGAACAAACAGCTCATTGTGAACACAATAAAGGCCATCCATAAAAATAGGCTTAGGTAGCACAGTGGGTAGGAGAGGAAAGAAAGAAACATCTGGAAAAGAGGATTTTTCTGATGGATCATCATGATTTTAGGGAGGACACACTGTAAAGGGGCTCCACCCATTAAATCTACTTACTGATATGCTCTATAGACTTTTCTCAAAAGGTTTTTGGACATAATTCGACTGATGGAGCTTTTATACAAGAGGAAAGATATCAAACGCATCTGTTAGAATAAAACCTGTGCCGTTACTCCTCTACTTTAAATGCAATAGTTACATACTGATAACACCAGTCTTACCCTATTGGTCTTGAGACTACAATCTCCACTTGAGGTTCAGCTTTGGATTCAAGAATGATGTTGTACACTTCTTTCTTGGTTGCTCCTGGTAATGACTTTCCATTCCACTGTAAGACCTCATCACCTGGAAATCAGATTACCAGTAGATGATGCAACCCGAGTTTAGTTTTGATTTGTGTACCAGGTACAAAGTTGTTATATGATGAAAAGTGTGACATGAAGGGCGGACAGGCTTTAGAGACTATCAGGGTCTTCCCTGTTGGTGGTTTAGCTCATGGAGACACTGTCACTCTCACGCCACGCAGCACGCTGTTATCTTGCAGCACCACTATGCCTCAAACTATGCCATATCAAATGCCTTCTCTACCTCTCCTTCACTCGGGCAGATCTCCTCAGTATGCGGCTAGAGAGACTTGTACACACATGAACAAGCACTATGACGAGACTAGCTGGCTGACAATGAAGAGTGGAGATCAGAAAAACTCACCCCATTAAAGATGGAATATGTAGCTTTTATAAAAAAAAAAAAAAAAGGTTTTCTACATATTTGTTAAAACTGAGCACATCTCCATTCTCCCAGTGCTCACAGTGTTAACTACAAAAATGCACATCTCTATCAGAAACAACCAATCAGTCAGGAGGAGGGTCTCTGTCTCATAACATACTTTAACGACATGATGACAGCTTATAAAAATATGTAAAAAAATAAATAAACATTTTTTTTATGAAAGTTACATACCAACTTGGAAGAAATGTTGCATTTATTTTAATTTATTTCTGCTAAGGCCATTAAATCATATTTACCAGTATTCTCATTCTCATTTAACAAATGTTAAAATTCTAGACCTCTATGCTGTGTGTTAGAGTTAAAGCATTTAATTCAATTCAATTTAAAAATACTTTATTGATCGCAAAGGGAAAGTAAATGTGGTTGCAATGCTCACTTATTCAGGATTATTTCTCAGACCCCCCAGACTCTCACTGCTTGGGGGGCCTGCTTGTGAAGACAAGCAGGCCCTTATTTTATTCAATAAGATGCACTTATTTTATTCAATAAGTGCATCTTATTGAATAAAAATAGCTTTGAAATATGATGAGTTGAATCTTGATATTGTAGTAGCAAGCTTTGCGATATATTCTCCATTTTATAGATGCAAAATATTAGTAAAATAGAACGTAAAAAATACAAAGCATAAAAAAAATGTATCCAATAACTAAAAACATTTGTATGTTTTTAGTAGGAAAAAAATACTTTGTTTCATCCAGTAACTTGTAGGTTTACAATACAACTTAATTTTAAGAATTCCCTAAAAAGGCAATCACTTACTGGGACAACTGTAGGAGGGGCAGTTTAGGATAAAATTTTGTCTCACACACTACTAAAAACTAATACACACACACACAAAATACTAAAATTGTGCATACACACCGATAAAATATCACATGCATACGATTTTTTTTCTCACGCATACATAAAAAGACTAAAATTGCACATATAAGCTAATAAAATATAGACTCATTTTTTGTATGTGAGAGAGTTGTCACAGAAGAGGCGGGGCATAATTTGGAGATCAGATCGCGCATGCGTTGATACGACAGTGAAGTTAGCTTCATGCTGGATATTGGAGCTCCACGGTGTATGCGGCGTTTAGCTCAAGGTTAATCCGATTTATGAATGCTAATTTCAGCCAGCCGTTCTCTCTCGCTCCCTCCTCAAGCGCTCGGAGGTTCACTTAGGGCTCTGCTCCGGCGTTAGAGCTGGAGTAAGCGGCCTTAGAACCGGCGTTTTGGCCGGCATCACAGCCGGAGTAAGCGGCCTTAGAACCGGAATAAGCCCTAAGTGAACCTCCAAACTCTTGAGGAGGAAGAGGTAAGAACGGCTGGCCGAAATTAGCGTTCATAAATTGGATCAATCTTGAGCTAAACGCCGCTTACTCCGACCCTAATACCTTACCCCAGTGTCAGAGCCATAAGTGAACCTCCGAGCGCTTCAGGAGGAAGCGGAGCAAACGCCGGAGTAGAGCCCTAAGTGAACCTCCGAGCATTTGAGGCGGGAGCGAACGGCTGGCCGAAATTAGCATTCATAAATCGGATTAACCTTGAGCTAAACGCCACTTACACCGTGAAGCTCCAGTATCCAACTTGAAGCTAACATCACTGTTGTATCAGCGCATGCGCGATCTGATCTCCAGATCACGCCCTGCCTCATCCGTGACAACTCTCACACATTCAAAAAATTAGTTTATATTTTATTAGTTTACATGCGCAAGCTTAGTCTTTTATGTATGCTTGTGAGAAAAAAATTTTATGCGTGTGTGATATTTTAGTAGTGTGTATACACAATTTAAGTATTTTGTGTATAGTGTGTGAGAGAAAAATTGTATGCATGTGTGATATTTCTGTAATGTATATGCGCAACATTTGTATTTTGTGTATGCGTGTGAGAAAAATTGCATATGTGTGTGCCATTTTAATAGTATACATGTGCAATTTTAATATTTTCTGTGTGTGTATGAGATTTTAGTAGTGTGTGAGAGACAAAACATAGTTTTTGTCCTAAACGGCCCCTCATACAACTCAGTCTGCTTATGTAAAAAATAAAAATAACTCTTGGTAGAAAACCATTTGTAAATCTGTTCTTTACCTGCACGTAGATGTCCCACAACATCTGCCAGGCTGCCTTTTTTGACTTTGGTGATAAAGGCCCCAAGTCTTCCAGACTCTGTAATTTTTCCTCCAACAACCTGCACACAGTATGCAGTTATAAATGCAACTAAAGATAAACGCATGTATGAGTTTCTTTAGATCTTGTTATAACATCAGTCCTTTAATGCTGGAAATGTTAGTCAGGCAACAGAAGGCCACCTTTGTAATTGTCTTTATGTCTCTGAAACTTCAGGTCCAAGTCCTTTTAGGGACTTAGACTTCAACCTCAGACATGCCTTTTCAGTATTTTCTAGCAGAAGCTGTGTGCTTCAGCTGTTATTCAGTTTTGTTTCATCAGCAACAATTATTTTGCTGAAATGATTGTTTTGATTCCAAATCATTGTTGATTTCCATGTGTAAGATCAACATTCACACATTGATTTGTTCTATGCATCTGCTCAGCATTTGAATGGTTTCATAGTCACCTGGTGACAAACTCATCTTTTAATTTACAACTTTTCCTGGGTTTTGTGACAATCAGCCTTGATCTTTAGATCAGAGTTGAGTAGGAATAATTTTAGGCTTAATCACACTGTTTAAATACAGATCGCACCTGCTGACAACCTTAAAGATTTTACAGGCTGTTTGAACATTTATACCTTCAGCTTAAGGACAAAGTTTTCTCAGAATGCAAAACAACAATGAAGTTATGCTCTCACTTTGAGGCCCAGCAGGGAGCCGGCCTCGCGGGGCATGGCCGACCTCTTGCTTAATGTGATACGCCCAATCAGGTGGTCACCCTCTTTAGACGGTTGCCACGTAACCGGATGCTGCAAAGATAGAAAACAAAGGAAACGGCACACGAGAGTTCAGATTATTCAGAGTAATGACGTGTACATATTTTAGTTTAACCAAAAGTGATTCTAAATTAATTTAAATTATCCTATAGGAATCCACAGTGGCCATTAAAATTATTTCATACTTACATGCCATACTGTAGGATCTAAAGGATGACAGTCCAAGTCTCCTGGATTAGAACAGAGAGCAGGTCAAGTAGAGATTAATATATTTGCTTCAGGCTGTATTCATAGAAAGGCTTTGTAAATATTGAGAACTTAACTTAGATAAAATAGGTTTATGCAGGTGTAGGCTACTTGCAGACCATGGTTGTAAAAAGGTCTTGGGCTCAATTTTTACTATCCTTGAGAAAGACACTTAACCTCAATTTAGGGGTTCAGAAGTATGATTGTCACAAAATTATAGCCGTCAAGTCAACCGGGTGCTGAAAAAACGGTCAGGAAATATTTCTCCTATTTCATATACATCGGTGGCCCTGAACATTGCTCAAAATTGCGAGTTATTTATTTATTTATTTTCTGGGAGCACATCGGTGTTTCAGAAAGTTTTTTCGCCGTGTTTGACCGGTTTATACTTTCTGTGTGGAGGGGAGAGGCGAGCTGACGTAGGGCCGATCTCCATGTAAACAGGAAAGGGCGAGTACGGGAACCGCAGCGCCGTTTTCACTACAGACGCTATTGTATATCGTTACCTTACCGTAGATACATAAACTAATTATGTGAAATACGGGCCAGTCAAGACTGTAGACCAGTTGACCAGCTTCTTCTTTATTTTTATGACGATTTAGCCATGCTTGCCTTCACCGTGACAACTTGAATATTGCTGCATGTGATGGTGGAGTCACATATTACGCCATGACATTAGCGTCACGATAAAATTTATTTTCCGGGCAAGTTTTTTTTTTTTAAATGGTATTATTGTGTATGATATGATATGGCCCATCCCTAACAACAATCAATCTGTGTATTGCATGAAGGTGAGCATGTCTGTAAATTTGGCTCCAGGTTCAAAACTCTGGTAGTGATCGGTATGAGAAGCAATTTCCGTCTATTTACTATTTACTTCACTCTACATCAAGACCTATATTATGTGTTCTGGCATGCCAAAACTACTGCAATATTCTACCACAAGCATCAACGTCAATCGTTATGCCAGATATAGTTCTGTTTTTTCAAAAAAGACAGAATATTTCACCTGAGCAGAACCATCTACAAAAACTTTTTAAGCTATTTTAAAAACAGAAAAGATATTTAAAACCATCTTTCTCTTTTGAGTTCCACTGTGTATTTAAAACGGCTAATAATCGGAATCTTCACCATTTACCCATTAGTGTCCTCTGAGTTACATTAATCTGGATTAAAACAGCCCATTTCTGTGACCAATGAGAGTGATTAGCTGATTGGGCACAACTAACTCCACCTGCTGGCCCTTGAAAGCAACTATCCCAGCAGGTCTTATTTTAGTAATGCTGAGAGTGCAGTATGCAGCGTGTAGCCACAACCAGGCATGATTTCAGATGGTAGTCCTTGCTTGGCTGCGGCAGCTGGATGTTTACAGAGCATTACGTAGCCAGCGAGCCAGTGACCTAATTCCACAAATCTGCTGGCCTAAATCATTGGAACTCTTCAAATAAACGAGAGCTTTTCTCTGAGCAGTAGACTATATCCCCAGCACACAGAGGTGTAGATGACGCACAGATATAGTAATGCACGCTGTGCTGAGTGGCTGCAACATCTCTTTCACTTGGCATTTACAGTCCAGACACTGAAAGTACTGATAATGTAACAGTCTCAGAGATTAGAATCGCACTCTGCATCAAAATGATTAAAATATGTTTTGTTTTTTTGTTTTTTAAACCGGTTTTGTTGTTGTGGTAAGAACTCCTTATAAAGCTAAAGATGCATCTAAATTACCCTGTCTTGATGCATCTCTAGGATCACATTTCTTCTGGTCAACAACTCTGTCATAGGTTGAAAAATGTGTCTGACCTTTTGCACAATCAATCTGTGCCGTCTGCAGTCCCTGCAGATCAGATTACAAATACCCATGTAACTATTTACTCTTTTCTAATGTAGTCTTACAAGCACAGAATGCATGTAAATGTGTTTTGCCATGACTTGGAGGATGATGAGAGGATAGCAAATACAAAGATCAAATTTAGTTTGAATGCACTAAACAAAGAGAGACAGATGGTTATAAATAAGAGAAAAAGTGAGATTCAGCAAATAACTATCACAACGTCTATGCAATAGTATTCAAAAAGGAAAGGATGGCTTGGGAGTTCAGAGAGATTTAGATTAGTAAGTTAGTGGACTGAACACATCTGTCTGACTGACCTTTCTCGCTGACGCTTTCCATGTCCACGTCGTCACAGCTGGTGTACTCGGGCGTGGAACCGCCCTCCTCTTCTGAGCTGCTGATGGACATCTGTCTCTTGTTGATTCCGCGCTTGCCTTTGTATGACCGAGGAGGGGGCGGCCGCAAAGAATCGGACTGGTCTGAGCTCTGCGAGTCTTTCCTCAACAGGTGGTCCCCACCCTTGTCCCTTGTTGTGCCAGTCTCCGGACGGAAGTTTGAGCCCTGATCATTAGGCACCAGTCCTCCAGTCTGGGGCCCTGATTTCCCTCCACCTCCTGTAGGTGGCGATCCACCTCCCATCCCCGCGGTCCTGTCACCAGGAAAGGCTCGGTGGTTCTCAAGGAGGCCCTTGCGCTCTCCTTCACCACCTCCACCCCTTCTGGCCAGACGGTTTGGAGGTACATGACCTCCCCCACCACCTCCTTCACCTGGTCCCAACCCAACCTCATTGATTGCGAGATCACTGTGCCGTCGCTCATGCCGTACCTTAGATACCCTTGCGTGCATTCGCATCTCCTGCTCCTCTTTTTGTGGTTTTACAGGATACCTTGCCAGGTTGGGGTCACTCCGATAACGATTCTGGAATTCTTCTTCACGGCGCTGCCTCTCCCTCTGTTCCTCATCCTCTGGATGTCTGCGGTGCATCCCTGAATGCCTCAAGTTGTCCTCCCCATCTTCATAATCTTGAGAATGTATCTTCTCCAGTCGCCGTCCTTCTCCGAACCGTCTCTCTCTGTCTCCAGTGCTCACACGCTCATCCAGGGATGACTGAGACTGAAGCTTGCCAGGAGGTCTGCGACCACTGCCCCGTCCCATCCCTCCCCTCCCGTTTTGTTCATGAAGGGATACTGGCCTTTTTCTAGGTAGGAAGAGACAATACTTGTTGTTGAATCTAACCACACATTTCTAGCAATAGCTATTTAGATCCTATTTGACGTTGTCTTTTTATTACTAAAAAAGTTTGCAGTCAATTGATAATTCATAATCAAAGGAAAATTTACAAGGATGGGAAATGTTACGTGGACGACAGCATTAGTTACAATTATTAATTAGTTTTATAGAGTGCCTCTCAATAAAACCAAGCACTCTTTATAAAGCTTGTAAAGGTCTTGTTATGTTTTGAGGAGCTTCTTAAAAGCTCAGTGATATGGCATTGCCATCCTCAGATGAGTTTACAAAGGCACAGATGGTAGACTCACCCCTAAAGCTATGGAAGTTTGTGCAAGGAGCCAATGAATGAGTATCATAGTGTCCTATTTGTGTGGAAGGTCTAACTAACTGGTCTTAGGGGCCTAAGGTTGAGGGTTTTGTAGATCAGAAGAAAGTTCTTTTAAATGTTAGTGGCTGAGTTTTGGAAATCCTGGAGTTTGTAAGTGCTTTGTAAAAATTCCCAATGAGGACTTCATGGCTGTAATCTGAACAGATTGTAGCAAAGGCCTGGATCAATATCTAAAACTTTTGAATCACAAGGTATTACTGAACTTTTTTCCTAGTGCTCTTATTGTTAAAGTGGAAAATGTTGGACATAAGGTATAAAGACAAAAACGTATAGAATCCAATTTTTCAATTTGTGACTCACTTTTCTTTTGGTGGTTCACTTTGGGAGCGAGAGCCAGGCATGGTGTCACCAGCCTTGGCAGGGAGAAGTCCGGCAGGCAGCTGTGTCCCGTCCAGCGGCCCTGCGTTTGTGCTGGAGGGCGGAGCTTGCGATCTGGAGCGGAGAAGCTTCCTGTCACGCTGACCCTCACCTCCTTTGGCCGGGTCGTTCAAGGAGGTGCCCAGGCTCCCGGGCCGCGCTCCTGACCCCGAAAACCATTCTCCTGATTTGGTGAGAATCTCCTGTTGCTTACGGCACAGGTTGCAAACCCACATTACCTGAAAGGTTGAAAGGAAACACATGTTTTACAGACTCATTTCAGAAGACAGAAATAAATTGTCTCACAACATCAGAGAAATGCCAAACATATCAGTGGTTTGGTATATACAACATATACTCTGCAAAAACAACAGCAAAAGAACCATAAAACAATTGAACAACAGTTCATGGGAGATGATTTTGCCTGTTTAGTTTTAAAAATGTTTAGCATTGCTCCTTGAACATGCCCCTTTTCCATTCACACCAAACCCAGAAGAGAGGCTGTATCTAAATTGAGCTTTATTTAAATTAAAGTGATGTAAAACCAAAATCTGCACAACATATGAAATTTTTGGGAGAGGTACCGGTCTTTTTGCACCTTTATTTTTCATTTTGTAACTTGCAATTAGAAAAAAAGTCACTGAAATGTGTCCTTTTACACCAGTCATCAGTTAGTTTGAACCAGTCAGAAGAATATTTTGTACCCGACAACCAATGACTTATAGCAAAAATTGGCAAAATTATTTTTACTTACATTTTGTGGTAATTTACTTTTGTGGTTCCACTGAATAATGTTTATTGTAGAACGTTGCTTATGACTTATTTGAATTCAGTTTCAACTGAGTTCACTTCATTTATATAATGCCAATGGGCAACAATGCCTCAAGGTACTTTATTAAAAGAAAATGCATACTCAAGTTTTCAATTAAAAATTAGATGTTCAAAACTGCCTTATTTATTGGAAAGGTAAAAAATGCAATCAAACAAACACACATACTGATAGGGAAACACAACACATTACAAAAGCATATGCAAAATAGTTTGAGCTGCATTTTTTGCTTGATAATGATGAAGTATCCCAAAAAGAGATCAGAATATTACCAAAAGGTAACATACCTGAATATCCAGTTTTCTGGATTTATACAGGTCAGTTAAATTATATTTGAGACATGAACATTTTATGACTATTTATTTCCAACAGTCAAAAAAGTGCTGTGCTTCAAAAGATGCCAAAGTCATTTGGCTAAATATATGAAAGTTTGTTGTTGGGAATTACAACCTGAAATAGGAAAAATTACTAGAGGGTTTAAAATACCAAAGGGGCAAAGTAAACCGAGGGTTAATTTGTTGATAACTCCAGAGAGAAGCTTATTTTAAAAATAAAAAATTTATTCAGAAATAATTCACATTCTATTTTTTCCCCAACATTTAATTGAATATCGGTTACATACCTTGAAATTTCTTATTGAAAGGTGTGTTAATTCAGCTAAAGCTAAATAAAGAAAACTGCCTAATTAAACCTTGTGTCACTAATGCATTCCTGTAACACAACAAATCAGTATTTATTAATGTATTAAGTCATTTTAGGTCATGCAAAGATACATTTTTGGTTTTGTGACCAAAAGTATTTAGCTCTTTAGGTATTGTTCCTTTAAGTTTAATGTTGCTGAACAAGAAGGGAATATTTTTTGCAATGCACAGTAAATAGATGCATAGTTTGTTCTCAAAAAATGACACTGGTGCATTCAAATATGATAAAAGAACATAAAGGCTATTTCATTCTTCTTCACAAAACCTCTGCAGACCTCAAATACTTACATGTAGCCATGGCTACTGAATATCACCTCACTTCAATAGCACAAAAACAGGATTTATCTCCCTCCGCATTTATAATCCCTCTGGTTTATTTTGCAGAGAATAAATCCAAAGAAGTGAAGAAAAACAGACGTCCTATGTGTTCCGCTGCATAACTGCTGCACAAAACAAAAACACCTCCGTGGTCTTTAGAAAAATCCAAAAAGCTACTCCTTGACAGTCACCGAGATGCATTTAGCAGTCAGTTTAGCGTTTAGCCTTCAGTATGCCAAACCACATTCATCATGGCCTGATTGAGTCCCAGTTGGCGCATGTCCAGACTAATCTAAAGCTAAATCAGCTGCTCTCGCTTTGCACAGCTGTCAGGCTGCCGTCCAGCCTCACACTGCCACCTCTTTCTCCCTCTGACTTTCCTCTTCAGCTGACGGCTGGCAGATTAGAAGTGGACAGTAATCCTTTCATTTTCTCACTATTATTCGGCTCATCATTAACTGAGAATACCCGCTCACAATCCTCAACTTTCCACTGTTGCGGTCGCTGACCTCTAGGGGCTCACGAGAGAGCCCTTTTGTCTGCTTTTGTATCAGATCTGTCTGACTGCCACAGCTGAGACATGTAGCAGATCATCAACCACTGCTTAAAGAACTCCATCTCAAAGTGTCAAGCCTCTTCTCCCTGGTACTTGATCTACAGTGATCTTGTCTGCGCTGTGCACTTGAGCAGCCTGCTGTGATTATTTCTCTGTGAGTAACTGTGCACCTCTAAAAGGCAAGTTTTTTTGTTCACAGTGGAAGGTGGTAGGGGTCCTCTGCCATTTTTGCTTAATCCCCTTTTCTCTTGTTTTGTGGGTAGACGGTAACCTCAGGCTCTGCACCCTTTTGTTATTGTTAAAGATAGAGCTATGTGGGGGCGTTTTCTTTGTTGTTTTGGCTTTGGAGACCCTGAAGCTAATAGCTTCCTTGTGTTTGTTCTTTTTCTCCTGTTTGGTTGTTGTTGTTTTTTTTACTATTAAGGCAAAAACAAATACTTGGTTTCAATGGGCATCACTTATTTCTGGGGTTGTAACACCCACTTTCAGGATTCTTCTCAGTTCCCAGTGTTACTAACAGATATGACACATTTTCTTGAAAGTTCTTCATCTTTGGAGCCTTTTTCCACTTTGTTATCTGTGTGTGTGTGTGTGTGTGTGTGTGTTTATGTAAATCAATATGAATTAATTTTGCGGTTCTTCCCTA
>CAEGAE010035682.1:0-17035 GCA_903067095.1 Girardinus metallicus | reverse complement strand
ACCACAATAACAGATGCTCCAACCACAACAACTGCTGCTCCATCCACAAGCACAGCGGCTCCAACCACAAGCACAGCAGCTCCAACATGAAGCCAGACGATTGAAATAAAATCATGGTTCAACAATAGCTTCTTTACAACCATCTCCTAAAAGATAATCACAAATAACTAAGTGATTCACATTAAGAGCTTGGTTTAAATTGAAATTAATTATGCATTGGCAGTCCTAAATAAGATAGGAAGATTACATGCAGTCGTAAGCGCAGTAAGAGATAAGAGGAGGAGATTGGGAAGCGTTCGCTCTGCTCATTGTATGTGGGTGGCGGCTGTGAAGCGGAACGTCAATATAAATTTGCTAAAAATAAATAAATAAATATATGTAAAAAAAAAAAAAAAAAAGAAGAGAAAACCTCGGCAGAGAGGAGTCACCTTGAGATCTGGTTGTTGGTGGGGTTGGAGGGGAGAAGGATGGGGAGGGGGGACATCAGAGGATGGAGCTTCAAGCTGAGACTGAGCAGATAATTACACATTTCCTGTCTGAAGCGTTTAATTTTTGAAAGGAGAGACGAGTAAAAACCGCTCTCTCTCCCCTCGCCATCCCCCCCTTTTTTTTTTTCTTTCTTACCCTAATGCTTTTTCTCATTAATCGCATCTAAACGCAAAAAAAAAAAAAAAAAAATCCACATCAACATCCAAGCAACGTTTCCTCCCTCTGGTAAACATCAATCTGTGATTAAATATCAGAGCAATAAAACATCAAGCAGGAACGCAGCCGAAATTAGGGCCCGTAGTGCTGTTCGCAGCATCTTCCAGGTTGGGAAGTTAATCACCTCCCAAACACGAGTCTCTTTCTCCCTGACACTCCGGTACAGGATTAACAGGCCGGCTGTGTGTGCCTTTAATTAATGCAGATTTCTCTGGGTCATCCGGCGGCAGCGGTTGGAGATAATTGTGTTGCGGTTATCACAGGCTTCAGGTGCTCGTCCTTCAACATTGTTTGAAACGACCAGATCATCTGTATTTTTTAGTTTTTTTCTCCCCCCTCGGAACATGACTTGGCATTTTCCGAACACTCGAGCCACGTGGGATTTGTCGAGAGAAAATGAAAGAAAGACAATTTGTTTTTAAGCGATAGAGTGATTAGGTAAACACAAGTCCTTCAGAGTCAGGTCATTTATTCAAACATGTTGTGATTTCTGCATTGGAAATCAAACGGAAATGGCACGACCAGTCCAATAGTTAGTGATAATTACTCATGTTAAGACGTCAACTATGCGTTTTACGACGTTGTTACTTTGAAGTCTCTCCCAAAGGAGATATGAAGTCAAGAAAGTAAAAAGCAGCATTTTAAACGTGTGAATTCACAATGGTTATTTATTGTTTATTAAGATGTATATCTTTTATATAAACATAATCTTGTAATTGGATATTCAGGCATTATAGCAACAGTATGATGTTTTTTTCCAGGTACATAGTATCATAGTACATCACTTTTAAGTAACTATGTTAACTTCAGTTATTAGAAAATGCTATATTTTTCAAACATGACTTAAAAGAAATTTGACTTTGATACTTAACGCCTTTAAATTTGGCCTCTGTCTCTTTAAGAAACTCCTGCTCTTTCTGAAACTCTGCCTTCAGGAAGTCAACACAACATGGCTCCTCTATTAACCCTTCAGCAACGGTTTTTTTAAAAAAAAGGTAGCTCCTAATGAGCTCAGGTGATGCACAGTTCTAGGTGTTTGCTAATTGCTGCTGGCTAGTCTGAAGGAGTGGAATAGGGGAGTCGTGAGGGAGAGCTGCTCTGTGAGGCGGAAGGTCAGAAACTCCATCTCCTAGGAGGAGCTGCCTCTCGAAGGCGGAGCTAAGTCCATCCTGGTGTTTTGCGCAGCTGAGTGGTTGCCACTGGAAAGTTAAAGGATTTCTCAGACATGCATGGAAGAATCAAAGCAACATTCCAGGTATGTTTTCGATGAGGGAATAACATAACATCGTAAATCTCAAAAGAGTTGATTTTACATAACGCTGCTCCTTTAGTGATTTTGACGGTGGCGTTTGACAAAATGTAATGTTTATTGCTTGTTTCATAAATGGTTCCTGTGTTGTGTTTTCATGGTGAAAAGGAAGTAGAACTGCCTTGTTGTTGAAATGTGCTGTTCAAATAAACTTCACTTTACTAGATATATATACAAAATCTCCCTCTTGTTCACATTAGACACCTGACAAACTACTAACTCATTCAGCAAATGTCTACTTGCTCAACTTAAATACCAGAAATATATATAAAAAAAAAAAAACTAAATAAAGTCAGAACTTTTCTGTGGGAGCTTTTTGACATTGCAAATGGAGTAATTTTGCAGTTTGGTCTGTCAGAATGCATGATAGCTTTCTGACTTTTGCATCTTTAAGGTAAAACAAATCCAACACCGACGTATAAAAATTGAGTTAATGTAACCTTCGCCTTCAATAGTCCTGTGTGGCGTGAAAAGTTTACGCATGATCAGAAAAATCCCAATTTCTCTTATAGCACGCTTGAGCGGGTGCGCGGACCGTCATGGCGGTAGGCTTCACCGGCGAGAAGAGAAGCCGACGTGAGGCCTCGCTCTCCCTTTGATTGACACACACCACATACCTGAAGATTGCTGCAAACCACCTGGACCTCAGCAGCATTCCCCAATGGCACTTGGCCTTTTTAGGTTTTTTTTTAAAAGCCGGATGAAGCCCGCCGCCACCCAGCAAAGATTGCTCTGGACAAGATTGAAGAAATGCCACAGATACGTCAAGGTGACCCCGGAGAGTCCAGCCAAGTGTAACTATTGCTCTCCAGGATCAACAAATTTGTCTTGTCCACCTGAGAAACAGATGTCGGCCACAATCATAACTCGCCACCACTATTACCAGAAGGCACAACACACCTGTGACTGGAAGGACGGGGAGGTCAGATTTGATAGGTTAGGGGATCCATTCGGACTCAAATCTTGCCCAGAAATGGGACAAACTGCAGCATGCCCTCGATCTACTGAGAGTCTCTCAGAGACGGGGTGAAAGATGTTTTTTCTTTTGGCACCGGTATTGAGGCAGGGCGTGGCGTTTGGAGATGTGGTGCTACGAATCGCAATGCTCAGCTGGAAAGCCGGAGAGAACACAACAAAATGCCTGCGCCAACAGTCGAAGCAGTGCAAAACTTACAGTGGGGCTCAAACGTACAGAGGGTCTGTGAAGTGTACACACCCTGGTTAAAGCACTTTGAACTGCCTTGTTGCTGAAAATGTGCTGTGTAAATGAAGTTACCTTACCTTAAAAGATTGTTGTGATAAAAAATGAGTCTGTGATTTAATCTTGTCACTGTAAAACCTTCCATCTATCAAGAGAAAATCCTGGTTGCAAAGTTTTGTTTTGAATCAAGGATTCAGTCTTTGTTAGCATCCTGACTTGACCAACTTTAGTCTGCAAACCATCTCCAGATTTATCGGAGGGCATCTTTGTCCTTCTCAAGTGATTATCTGCTAGCTTTAGCTCTGGGCTAATAGCTTCCAAAGTTTTAATTTACCTCCAATGATGTCCTTCTTTTTGCTGATTCATCATTAGCTTTTTAGCAAACCTAGAGTTTGTTTTTATGCCTAAACTGGAAGTTAAAACTGGTCATATTTTTATCCACCTAGACAAAAAAAACCAATAATTTTTAAGATAGGTAACCGCAAAGCGTGAAACATTGCTGTTTCAATTACATTTTTTAAATATTGGACACCAACAGTTAAAGCTGGGCTCCATCCTTTTATTGCTTAGACCCGCTTACTTCTTTAAAGCTGCAGCATATAACTTTTATAAAACCATGTATTTTTACATATTTGTTGAAACTGTTACTATGATGCGACAGTATGGAATGGGACAGATAAGCTGTGAAAACAATGAAGCTCCCAGTGCTAACTAGAAACAACCAATCATAGCCAGGAGGCGGGACTTAGCACTTTCAATCATGATCTCCTGTGCACTGCTCACCTCCTCTTCAGCACAGTCTGTCATGAATGCTGAGGCTAGTTACCATGGCCACCGGAAAAGGGGGAGAAACAGTTTTCGCCACCACTAGCACATTTGGCAGCATGTTCGCAAGGTTGATTAACAGCGCTAATACCCTCCTCCCTAGCTCTGATTGATTGTTTTTGGTGGGAAGCGGTGCACTTTTTCAGACAGCAAAAAGTGCACCGCTTTTTGCAGTCGAGGAACTCGATCTTTTAACAGATTGTCTGTTGTCATGGTGACAGTTTTAACAAATATTTAAATTTATTTATTTGTTTTTTTTTTTACATAAACGTTGCATACTGCAGCTTTAAGGGGTTTAGTTAAGGCTGGGTTTATAGTCCATCTTCAGTGGTCATTTTTGCAAGAGCTGGGTGCAGCCTGGACAGAGACTGTAAAGATTTAACATGTGGTTTTTTTTTTCTTTTGGAAAAATTAGTTCTGTCTTGCACACTTACTTTTTAGTCAGGATGTAACGCAAATACGACAGACTGGCGTCACATGTGGGACACTTGTTGAGAATCCATACAGCTGTTCCGCCCGGTCAGTTTCAGCCTTTCCATCGGCTTCAGACAAACGTTTGCGTCTGTGTTTCCGGAATATCACTGTTGTCCCATTTTCATTGGTGACAACAGTGACAGTCATTCACTGTGCCTGATATTAATGCAATGTTTTGGGATACTCTGTGCTACAGGATACAAATGAGCAAATGTCAGAAATTCACTGCATGCGATGACGGGTGCAACCCCAAGAAGAATAAATGGCGAAAATAAAATCATAACAAGTACTTCAGCAAAGTACAAGTCTAGCCGTGCGTGCTTCTGCAAACGGGTTTCTGCAGAGAATATCACGAGACCTGCAAGGATTCAGCAAGTACACACACAAAAAAAATGAATGAATTTTTTGAACAGGTTCAGTTTGTGTTTTCAGAAAGAATCTCTCTAGAAAAAGTTTTAAAATGAATAATTATTGTTTCGCATTTCGCCAGTCGAGATTTTGTTGCGATAAACTTCAGCTAGCTTCTGTCGTAAAGACAAAAATCCACAGATTGTCTTGTTTTGGTGAGTAAAAAGGCATTTCAGCTGTCCTTTGAATAATCCTAACACAAGTTTGACAATCTGTCAATATTCTTCTTCCGTAACTTATTAATGAGAAAAAGAAAATGGTAGAAATAGTGCTTATTTTCTTTTACCAAACAGCAGGGATGTTGAGTCAGACCTGGCTTCATTTGCCTTTGTTCACTCTCGCTATTTATTCCTGCTACATTTAATTATACCTCAACCAAGCCAAGTGGTACATGCCATCAATCTTAATCAATTAATTAGTCGGCTAAACAGGCCGCGCTCAGACATTCGTCCACTCTTAATTTCCCCATTGCGCTAATTATACTTAAACATGTCACCCAAATTAAAATTGAACATTTAAATAGGATTAGTAATATTAATCTGAAACATCACACACTGGCGGTGTCTGGACAGCTACCAACAGGAAAATGTAACTACTTTTTTTTTATTATTATTATTAATTCAGATTACACCAGTGGCACCACTGTTATCGGCATCCCTGCAATGAAGGAATAAATAAATAGTTGCACTCTTTGCAGCTACATTTGTGAACTTTGGATTTAATTCTTTTACCCCTCCTGTGGGTATGGATGCAAGAATAATGTAATTCTTCCCCCAGCCTTGTTTGTTGCAGGTGCAATTATTTTATTCTTTGGATCTATTTGTAATTTTGTGCAAATTTAGACAAGGAGCCATTACTTGAAGCCATTTCCTTCTGCGTCACTTGAATGGCTTGTTCTCCTTTTCTGCAACCACAATAGGAGCATAAAAAGAAAAGAAAAACATAAATTGTGAAAACAATTCAGTTCTAAAAGCAAATTATACCGCAAATTAAGTTCTGAGCCCAAAAAATTGTATTGCCATCTGGACACCTTTTGAAAAGGCTTGCTTGAATTAGACAAAGTATTTGTACAAAAGCATTTTTGGTATTAACTCCTGCATTGTTAAACTGTTATTTTCACCCTTTTTTTCCCCCAAACAAACAGTTTTCACACCGTAAGGGTTCTTGGAGTTCGGTACTCTGAGTTTGAGTTTCCTTGGCTCTCTCTCTGAGACTACAATCTTTCTTGGAAGTCCGCTCTTGTTTTGTCTTCAGATTCTCATCAGGAACTCCCTTGTCCATCTCTCCAGTTATTACACCACTTCCTGTAATAAAAACAGCTCGGACCGTAACGTTCCCGCCTCCAGGGTTCACTTCTGCTGGGATGTTTGGTCCACATCTTTTGGTGCCGACTTTAAACAACATATTAAACAACATATTTGTTCCTTTAGCAGCAGAGTTGGCATTTGTGGTTGAGGGCATTATTTCAACTTGTACTATATTAAAAACACAGAACAGCTATTTTCTCCACAATGCCACACATAATCTAATTTAAGTGCTTCACATCTCTGGGTTGTTTAACTTCTTATTGAAATCAAGTGTGAATTTCATTTCAGCAGAAACGTTAAAAGCAGAATTGATGAGAATGACGTTGACATGTTTACAAATTATTTTAGCCGCTGATGTTTTTCCCCCCACTGTCCCAAAGAATAAATGTCTCCAAAAGTTAAACTGTTCTACATTTTTTCCTATATAGGTTATGCTTCTGCAGCTAAAGATATATAGTAATTTTTTTGGTTAATATAGATAAGCTTGTTTTTATCTGTGTTTAGAGCGATCTAGTTTCTTTGACTGTTTTGATTTTGTCTCTGTGCCACCAGATTTTATGCCGCAGCAGCTCTCTACACCGACGTCAACGGCCCTGTTGCAACGAGTTTTATTTGCATTTACTTGTTCTCACAACGTTCATGAAAAATTTAAATGCCATAGGAGTTTAAATTACAAAACGGTTCAGCTGAATTTATTTTATAGAAATAGTTTGAGGTGTCAATGCTTTAACATTTTTTTTTTATTATTTTTATTTATTTTTATTTTTTTTTTTAAACAAACCCAAAGCTTCTTACTTTATTATTTAGATTTTCCTCCAATAAAAGGATGGACAAGTCAAATTCTTTCCAGTGGTAGATGAGGCCAACGTCCCCCAAAAATTCATTTATTCTAAGGCGTTCTGCACATCTTAACCAGGGCTGCTTGTAGTTTTGTGTCAAGCAAAAAAAAAAAAAAGGATACAAATCTCAAGTCATCACGATTCACAAAGGGACTCGGTCTTTGTGCAGCTATTTAATACTCCTCGAGAGAAGCATTACAGCCAAATGACTGTGTGAATAAGTGAGAAAAGTGGCTGGTTTTTGAAGGGTAGACTACTCCCATTAAAGTTTGAATAATGTTATTGACCTTTACCTGGA
Source organism: Girardinus metallicus (assembly GCA_903067095.1). Taxonomy (NCBI): domain Eukaryota; kingdom Metazoa; phylum Chordata; class Actinopteri; order Cyprinodontiformes; family Poeciliidae; genus Girardinus; species Girardinus metallicus. The sequence continues at coordinate 9,669 of CAEGAE010035682.1, read as the reverse complement.
ACGGATCACTTAAAAGTAATGGGAAATGGCGGTACTGACAGAATTATGATGACAGAATAGCTTATGGTTATGAATTAGGTCTTGTTCCCCAAAACGCCTATCAATTTGTCAAATCACCAGCATCCAGTGTTCAGCTGGAAACTTTAACAGGGCCCCTGAGCCTGTCGGTGTCAGTCATCGTGTCGTTTAAAACGTTTCTCGCCTCTATCTGCGCCACAACGAGCTTGTCAGTCACCGATGGGAGCCCAGATTGCTGCCGCCGCTGCCATTCACCAACATCCAATCGACAGCGGTACAATATTTTTCCTGCATGTCAAAAGCTCTCTCTCCCTCTTTTTCTTTCTTTCTTTCTTTTTTTTTTTTTTTGTTGTAAATTTGACAAGCACCAGGAGGGCAGAGTGAAGCGAAAAGGTTCAATCCAACCTAATGCTTTTTACCCTGTTAAACAAGCAAAGTGAATTTGACAACAAATTCACTTTGGCAAACCGTTCCACCTGCTCCTGCCCTGAAAAAAAGACTCAGACGCGGTTCGCGACTCTTACGGAGTCCCGCTCAAGTTGTCCGCTCTCTAACAGTGAATAATTTAGCGACGAGCGTAGCGGAGTGAGAGGAAACCGAGAGTCACGGTGTGCGCATGACTGAATCGTTAATTCGAGGCTTTGCGTTTAAAATAATGGCCGTGGAAGTTCAACGGGCGAAGAGAAGCAGGTGGCAAAGTGGCGGCCAAATGCAAAACCTGCTCAAGATGGCGGTCATTTTGTTAAAGCGATGAAAATCAGAGTAAACCGATTTCAATCCAGATATTTGGGAAAACAAGCTTGAAAGGAAGTTGATTAGAGGTGAAAATTAAAAAAAAAAAAAAAAAAAATATATATATATATACATATATATATACATATATATACATATATGTATATATATATGTATATATATATATATATATTTAAAAAAAAACTGGAGAAAATGATAGTCTGCTCAGCTAAAAATATCTCGAATGCTTAGATACCAAAACCAGGGTTTACAAAAACGATAAAAATCACAAAAGCTCAGCAACTGACCAGCGCCAGGGCAATCAAAGGAGAACCTGTGAGCAACGTGAAGCCAAGCTGTCCTGAGGCGACGTCAGAAATGTTGATTTTGAAGCAAAACCTAAACAGGCAGAGGAAATCTGCATTGACATGAATGATCACAGGAGCCAGAAGTTGGTTAAGTCAGTGAGGATTAGAGCATTGTAATTATCATATATTAGATTCCTAACAGAGTTCTTATTCTTATATTTTTGTGTCAATATTTAAGGGGAGATATTATTTAAGCTAGTCATTTTGTGCTTTACGTCATGTTAAAATGTTATTCCATTATCACAAAGTGTTGCTTTGATTCATTCGTGCATGTTTGAGGAACCCCTGGATCTCCCACGGCAACCATTCGGAGGTGCCTAAACACTTGCTTATATTGTTACAAGTCAAGGGATTTTTTTTTACATTTTTTAATCTACAAGTTTCCCAGCAACCAGGCCTGTGTGGCAATAGAAAAATTAAACTGAGCTGTCTCAACTGCAGAGTTAATTCATAATTTAGCAAATATCACAAGGCCACACTTGGTATGGAAAATGTGGCCTTACTAATTTACTAAGTCTTCACTTAGTAAATTAAATCATCTTTTAAAAACAGCTTTATAAAACAGATTTATTCATGTTATCTTTGATATTAAAAAGTTGTTTGATAATCTAAAAGATTTAAGTTTGAGATGGAAATAAAGCACTGCACATTCGTACCGAGCCTGGCTCTGGTTCTGCTGGAGGTTTCTTCCTGTTAAAGGGGAATCCTTCATGAGGGATTGCTGTAAAGTCATCAACGTTCTCGCCCGCTGTGCTGTGTTATAACCAGGGGAACGTATCAGATAATGAACTAAAAAGTTTTTGTTCTTTTTTTTTGTAAAGCGTCTCAAAACAAGATTTGTTGTGAATTGGAGATGTATAATGAATTGAAATTAAAATCATTACATCAGTTATTCGCAGGAAAACGTCCTAATGTTTGGGTTTGTAAATAAAATAATCTACATTATTATGTTGTTGAACAGCCGACATCGTTTTGCCTTTGCCTTTTGTGTATCGATAAGATTGAACAAATCTTTCTAAATGTTTTGGTCCGACTGAGAATATGGACATTAAAGCGACGTTAAGAATGTGAAGATCTTCACCCGTTTTTGAAATTCAGCCATTTTAACACGAAATTTAGTGCAATTTGATTCCTAAGTGATTACGAGTGGAAGCGTTGCTTTAAACAAACGACAGCTGCACACCGTTTTAAACATTGATATCTTTTTATTAAGACAAGTACTCTTCAGATTTTTTTTTTCTTTTGTAAAAATGTTGGCATGAACCAATACAAAATATGTATGGTCAAATGAAAACAAAAAACAAAAAAAGACATCGTCTTCACTACACAAAAAAAAAAAAAAAAATACAAAAGAAAAAAAACATCACTTGGGAACAAAAATAAAATAATAAAAAAATTTAATTCAAGATTCAACAACCTAAACAACCAATCTAGGGGTTTAAAAACGATCACCTCCCCCACGCTCTCTTCTCTCCCCACGTCCCCTCCTCTTCCTCCCTCCCCAGGCTTTAAAAACATGAGTTTCGTCCAAATATCCACGAGGTTACAGATCATTCATAAAACTTCATGTCACAGTAAATACACCATCTTCTAAATAAGAAAAGCGATGCGCGATGCAAACAGATGCTTGAGGGCTGTGAGAATGTCCTAGGATTACTAATTGACCCGCACCGCGTGAGCAGAACGCAACGGTGGAAGAAGAAGTGTCGAGAACATCGTCGTGATTTCGTTAACACCGACTGTACATCGTTTTCAGCTGCTTAACAAATCTAGTTTTCTTTGTGAACTAGGCCTATGCAAAATAATATTTAACATTTACCGTAACAGTGCACCATATTAAACACAGAAACATGTACAACTGAGAGGAACATGTACATCTTGTGATTTTCGTTACGTCTTCCGATACCTGTGGTACTAATATATATATATATATATTTATATATATATATATACTCGGGGCTTAAAATTTGCAATCTACCTGAGATGCAAAAAAAAAAAAAAAATAACACACCTATAATAACACTCATGAACCTGAGAGAGTGAAGGAAAAAATATATACTACACATTATGTCAGAAACATAAATGAAAAATTGGATTAAAATGATTTCCCTCCCGCCCCACCACAGCCTTTCTCAAAGTTAATCCATCAAAAGCGACAGTTACCATTTAAGATAAATATCAAAGCCCAGAATAACATTTGTCATGCGCGTAGCTGTTTCCATGACACCGCGACTCCACAATCTAGAAACGACAACAAAAAGAGAGAGATATATTAATTTGTTTTTATTCTAGCTTATTATCTAGCCTTTAGCACTGGATTCCTCTCTGAAAGCTGCTTAGCCTTCACCCAGGAAATATTCAAATAAATAGCAAACGCAGTAAAGGCCACCAAATACTTAAGGCCAAATTGAATTTTGCTCTTATAAATACTGGCCCCACTGCACAAAAAAAAAAAAAAAAAAAAATCATCAAAAATAATCAACATATTTTATTTTCAAAATTCATGAATTTGATTTATTTATCATTTAGATTCAAAAACCAGGATATGAGTTTATAGTGCATGAACAGACAACTTGGCTGAGTATTGGCCTGAAAGTTAGAAAGGACAGATATATGTACAAGCTAAGAGAATGATTCTAACCATATGCCTCGAGATCAGAAGAAGGCACTACAATATGTCCTTCACTTTATTCTTTATTTTATTTTATTATGATACGTATCAAGAGGTCTGTTTAAGGCAGTGGTTATTCATTTTTATCTGATTTTTTTTCCCTTACTCATCTTCTTGTTCTTCTTCTTCAGGCAATACAATAAAGTGTCCTGCTAATTGCCAAACATGTTTTGCTCTTCTAGCTGTGAGTCGGAGAGGCGTAGAATGTGTACAGTTCACACTGTTTGATTGGGGTTAGCGAAAAGGAGAGATAAATTGTAGCACTAAGCCATTTCTCTGCCACGGTTTGAGGCTACAAGATGACAGAAGAAAACAAAACAAAACAAAAAAAAAAATAGGAGCTTCCCCAAGTGAAATCTTTTGACCTTAGAAGTTATCAAAGAAAGCCCAAAGATAAAGTATTTGCACAGAGGAAAATTTAATGGACTCATACTTGCAGTTACCGAGAGGTCTTAAGTTGGAAGCCAACAAGAACAGCAGCATAAGAAACAAAAATGGCTCTGCAAGGACTGCAAAGCTAAACGTACGTGGGTAGTTTTTGTGTTTTTATTTAATTGAAAGAGTGACATCAGTTTAGTTTTCTTGCAGCAGATAAGGAGGGACATTTTGTAGACAGGACTTTCCAACTTTGTTTATGGAATATGCACAAAGACTCATTATATTTGGTGCCATTCACCGGCATGGAATGGGAATATAAAAATGGGACATATTGTAAGCTAGCAAAGAACTGCTAGCTGTCTGTTTTAGCGTGACATATAATACATAGGTGAAGTCGGATTTTATAAGCCAACAAAAAAAATTATGTTTAAGAGTGTAGGCGAGTTAGCTAAACAGCTAATTTAGTTCAGATATTCAGATAGACAGCAGGCTCTACGGTAGAGGGTGTTGTGCTTATCATCATATCACATAACACATCTGGTGTTAGCGTGTAGCCTATAGGCAATGCGGATGGATAGTTAAGCAGCTTATTTACTTTAGTTAGCTACTTTGATGGCTAAATTAGCTCTTAAGCTAATTTTATTAAAATAGCTAATCTGTTCAATAGGTCAAAAATAGCTAACTAGCTAAATCAGTTTAGCTAGTTAAGTTTAATTAGCTAAATAGATGATTTAGAAAACTACCAAACTGTGTTACTATTATTATTTTTATTGTAATTATTTATTATTATCACCTGATCAGGTATTCAGGTTGTGTAGCTAATTTAGCTAAACAGCTCCTTTGACTTTTTAACTAAATTAGCTAGAATCTATTAACTTAAATTAGCTTGCTGGTTTACTGAGTTTTCTGCTTAGCTAATTTAGATAAATATCCTAATTTGCTACTTAAATAGGTAGCTACTTGTTACAGCTAATTAGAATAATTTTGCTAATGTAATTAAGGTCTAATATGCACCTTGATACTACTACATATTACAGTGTCAGTCTCTTACAGAAAAGTGTCTTTCCAGAAATCTTAACCTTTCATTATTTGTTGTTTCATACATATTTCTTTGTCAATAACAGACAAAAACACGAAAATGAAAGAAACTTAACAACCTTTGCCTCACTTTCATGGCACATTAGTGTTGCTTAGAAGATAACCATCTTCCAGAAATGTTTTTGAGAAGATGCAGTCTGCTGTGGTATTAATACAGCTGACAAATGCCTGTGTAAACTAAACCTGACAGATTCCAGGATGAATATTAAATAAAGTTGGGTACGGGATAAAGAGTAACAAGAGTAACTTTTCAAATGAAACTGACAATTTTACAACAAAGAACACAACCAACAATTGTCTCACAAAGGAGATGAAAGGTTTAACAGATGAAAACAGATGATGTTGTATGACAAACTAGATTGCTTTCTCAAAATCGAGGGACACCGTCTCTCCGATCCGAAGCATTGGTCTGGGATTCCGATTATGGTCTTTAACCATTTTTTACCATTGAGTCAGAGCTGCACTCAGCTGTTCATGTTCTTGCCCTACTATACAGGCTTTACGCCGAATGCCTCAAAGGAGGTGACCGGTAGGACTGAATGTTGGCAGTTGGCAAAGTTGGCAGTTCAAGTAGTTCTCGAGATGGTCGTGAAACGCCCAAATGCTCCTCATTCTAACTCCAATAGGAAACCACAAGTAGAAAAGCTTCAAAGGGGCAGCGATGAGGCAGAAACAATTGCACAGCGATTGAATTTACCACTCTGGGTGACCAACCCACTGATGTGGTGGAAGTTAAAAGGAAGTTAAAATTTCCTTTTTTTGTGGTACATCCACCCCTCCTGACCTGAGCTGAATAAGAAAGCCGTGCCTTATTTATTTAGGATTTTACTTTGTGCAATCGCTGGTCCTCGTGACATGGATGATATGGGAGAAAGATAGTTGGTCAACTTAAGTACTTCATACTTCTGTAGACCTACTGAGACGTATGTTACATACGTGGCATGCATTTGAACTTTATTTTACTAGAGATAGGCCATGTTCAACTCAAATCTGGCTGTAAAGAAATGCAAGTATTAGATCAAAACTCTGTATTGGCAAATACTTCATCTTAATTAACCCTGGGGACAAAAAACAAAGAAAAACAAAGATATAAACATCCCTTTTTAGAAACAACATTGCATCGATTGCAGGTACGGATGGAATTAGGTACCACTGACATTGGAGAGTTTGTCGAATAAATCTGATGAAAATAGTAAGACGTTTCAGAAATGGTAGCTGCTCAAGACTTTTTAGGAATGTGGTTCAAAATAAAGTTCTGCGTTACTGTTTGGATCTGGGAACTTTTGAGGGATTGGTTGCATCTCGCAACTTGATTTTAAACCCCATACGTATACATGTGACTCTTACTTACTCCTTTAGCAAATACATTCAAAGAAAGGTATGAGTACTCCAAACCGTTACGCAAGTAATCAACAGTGAGTCTGAATTCGAAGGGGGAGTTGTGTGTGTGCAGGTAATCGTCAAAACCAATCAGACCTGCATCTAAATGTGATGAATTTGGGAGGCACCACAGGACTTTGACCCAGCGGGGAGAAACATGTCGATACTGGGTTTCATTTAATAAGCAACTGGAGAGAAAGACAGGGAAAAAAAAAAGAAAAGAAAAAGTGAACAAAAGTGTGAGTGAGCTGGCCTCTCATATATCTGGTTACATGAGCTAAAAGCTAGTTGTAGCACACACTGACAAACACCAGACCCCTTTCTATCTCCTCTGAAAGCCAAACGCAACAAAGGATCAAGTAGAGCACGTGGAGAAAGAATCCAATCCAACAAGCATGTGAATAGAAACCAACGAACCGACAAAAGAAATAGAACAAGGCACAAAATTGTCTGTAAAATAATTATACTGTACAGAATAGGATCCGGCAGTCCAAGGAAGGGTCGGACAGGAGACTAAACGACGCCTCTTCTTCCCACGCGGCTACGCCATTCCTACTTCCCTCCTCCTCCTCTCACCTTCTTCTTTTACCCTAACCCAAGCCGTCCTACTAGCCAATCAAAGCTGGACGCAGTGCTCCCACCGCGTCCTCAACCATCACTTCAGGCCCGTCTGGTTTAGATGTAGTACTCCTTCTTCTCGTCTGTGTTGTTGTGGCCCCCCTCTGCGTTGATGATTGCCGTGTCGGCGTCGGCCGCATCGTCCGCTCCCTTGGCTTCATGCGTGAAGTAAGTTCCTGGGGGGGAAAAAAAGAAAGATAAACATAAAAAAAATGGGGGACAAACGAATTAGCGCCCGGCGCGCTCCGCCTCCCCACCTTTTCTCTTCAACTCTGCTGCACTCCATTTTCAAATAAAGCACTTAAAGTCTCAACAGTGTGTTCGCAAGAAAGTGCGGCGACGGCGCTGGCTCGTTACCTTTGTGTCTGGCAAAGTACCGGCCGAGCACAATGAGCGCGCAAAGGATCGCAAACATCACGACGGCGACCACTCCACCGATGACAGCGTGGTCGATTTTCTGCGGCGCGCCCTCGCCGGCTCTGGAGTCTTGGCAAAACAAAGAAAAAAAAAAACAAACACAACCAAAAGTTAATATGGTGGTTAGAAAAAAAACTGTGGTAAAAGTGAAGCCCACACACGCGCACACACACACACACGCACAGTTTTCTGGCCATGAGAGTGCCAAGCCAACGTTAGAGTGAGCAAACCAGAAAGTTTTAAAGAGAATAGAAATATTCTGAACATACACAGCTGAATTCACACCACTGGCACCTCTGGTAGAGATGTGTGAAAAGCCTTGAAGTTATATAATGTCTCACTGCAGGAGCGTAACCTCGCGTAAACTTTATATTGAGTACATTTCTTGGGTTATGAATATCTGTCCTGTAGAAAATCTTTGGGCTCAACAGAGGAGAAAACAACATGAACCCAAGTCTGTGGGCGATCGAAAGAGATCATGAAAGCAAGTGGTCAAAATTTGTGAAAATGTTATACAAAAAAAGTTCTGTCTTATTAGTAAAAAACGTTTTCTTTCCACAAAGTAGCAGAAAGAAGAGCTCCGCCAGTAAATGTGTTAAAATGTTTTTAATGGGACTCGTCTTCTAGCTGGATACTCAGGTTCAAGGTTTGATTCAGTACGATATTTTGCTTGATGAATTTATTTTTTAGCGTTTTTTTTCCTCCACATTTCACAAATAAATATGAAGGGTTCTTGGTAAGAGGAATCATGTGGGTTTCGATTGTTAATTGATAAAAAAAATAAATAAAAATCATCTTTTCATACCTCGGTTCTTAAAAAAAATCTTTTATCCTTAAAGGAGAATTATATGAAAAAAAACAACAGAATTTTTAATTGTACAATTATTTCTATTGCTTAGGCAGATTCAAATGTACAAACAAAACGAGATGTTGTCACGTCACACTGCTGAACTCCGGTTTTTAACATTTTTTGTTTTTTTACTTTTGCTTTTAGACATTCCCCCCGCGGTCTCCTCGAGTGAGCGACGTTAAGACAGTCAATCCACCATGAAACGGCAGACACCGTCTGCAATTTCGGCGAGAATTCACACACTGTAAGATGCGCTGTGATTTAAGGGGCCATTTCTGGAAGTTATGGAGCTCAATCATGAGAAAGAGATACACGTCTGGAGATAGATTGGAGGCCGGCGTCCGCCCCTCCCCCCAACCCCCGAAACCGAGAAATACGCGACTGCCTCAGGTGTCGGCGAGCATCGCTGTCCGGCACTTTGCCAGATTTATCCGTGCGCCGCTCGACATACAAGGCGAAACTCCGAAGCCCTTAAATTTCCAGTCTCAGAATAGTTCAGAGGCATTTATCAATAGTCTATATCTGTGCACATTGGGACTGATTGAGGAGTGATGGGCGAGGGGGAATGGCCGCACTGTTCTTTTTGCTGCATGAGAGAGCAGCTCAATTTTCCATCAGTCTCCCCAGCCATGCTCTGAACTTGAATGATTTTGATAAAAGACGAGCTGAGGGTGCAGAATTTCTCAACGCGACGAAAAGGCGTAATAAGTCGACTTGAAGGGTCCGAGACGTGGCAGTCACATCTCAACCTAGAGGGGAAAAAAAAGAAAAGAAAAGAAAAGAAAAAAAGTTGAGAAATAAAAAAAAAAAAGAAAGAAAGAAAAGAAAAACACCTCATTCGGCAGCTTGGCTTGTCAGAATCGGTTCCTACGATGAGCGTAATTAATAGGAAAAGTTCCGTTTCAGCCGAGCGCCCCCCTAAAATGGATTCATCTTCAACAAGGAGGGCACGGCTGTTGCGCGTCGAGGCCCGTACAAGGCGCAGTTTGTTTACTGTATCAAAGATGTCAGGATAGCACAGCTCATAACCCCCCCCCCCCCCCCCCCCCCCCCCCCCCCCCCCCCCCCCCCCCCACCCCCCGCCGCCCCGCCCCCCCCACGCCCCGCCCCCCCCCCCCCCCACACCCCCCCCCCCCACC
>CAEGAE010035678.1:0-22002 GCA_903067095.1 Girardinus metallicus | reverse complement strand
CTTCCAGAAAACTGTAAAACAGCTGAAACACTGAGTGCCTTTAAATCTCGACTAAAAACCCACCTGTTTGGAGTTGTTTATGAAACATAATCATTTATGAATTTAATGAATGTTTTGATTGTTGATTCTGTTGCATGACTTTGTTTTTATGTTTATGATGTAAAGCACTTTGAATGCCTTGTTGCTGAAATGTGCTATACAAATAAAATTTGATTTGATTTTGATTTGATAACCTGTGATCTCAGACCTTGAGTCTCATTCATACAGTACCAGAGGCAGAAGAGACTTGACCTGGACTTAGTGTAAAAGACTTTGACCGAAGGACTTGATGTTTGACTTAAGAGTTGGTAAAAACAACTCTTGAACCTCTCTGGTCCAGATTCAGTTTCATATTTGGAGATGCGATACTAAGGCACTTCTATGAACCAAAGTGAGTAAAGGCCATCCACTTATTGACAGCAGTAGATGTGTGAATGTGATACATGAAGCCATGCGGTTAGATAAGGCTGTTTGAGATCAACCAACTGCCAATCTTTACTGAACGATACTAATTTCTGGTTTCTTTTGAGATCTGACCTGCTGACTTTGAATTTGGATAATTTGACATTTGTTTCGAGTGGAACGCTGTAATAAAAGCCTGTTCTAGGCTTTTACTGCTTACAGGAAGTGTCAGGGAAGTGGTTGGTTGTGAATGGTGAGAGCGAACGCAGAGACCCAGGTTGAGGTGATGAATGATGGTTTAATGGTAATGGTTACTCACAAACAGTCCACAGAGAGCAGGCAGCACAGTGTAGCGAAGGCTAAGGCTAAGCGCTGGTAGCAACTGATAACCGGACTGAACAAAACGAGAGCTAAGCCGCCACAGGACTTCTCAGTTCGACTGTGACGACTAACATAGACGAGACTAGACACGTTTGACGAGACAAGGATCCGACAAGAGACAGAGACAACAGGTGGGTTTAAATACACAATCAAGGAGCAACGAGGAACAGGTGAGACAATCAATGGGTGGACGGGGCAACACAGAGACTCCACAGAAGACAAAACCCTAAATTAACACAGAGAGAAACTCAAATCATAACAAGAAGAGCCCCAAATAAATACAGAATTGACATTTTAAACCAGCTTTAGTGTTTTATGTTAGCATTAATCTTAAGTAGCGCAGCTAGCGTTTCAGAAACAGCAGTGTGTCTGTCCATTTAGAGAATCTAGATCCTTACTTTAACTGTGGGATTTTCAGAATCCTGCCATCGTTTCCAAATGCAGCACGTTCCAATACGGCTTTCTGATTAACAGCACCCACACTGAAGAGTGTTGTTTCCAGCATGGTAATGCTTGGATACGGTGCATTCACTAAGATGTCGGACGGAATCATGAGATTTGCAATTCAATGAGTTTAAAATCCCAAAATATATGTTTATTGTAAAAAAAAAAAAAGATAAATTAAATTGCCGCTTCACAGGAAAAATTAATTGCTTAGAATAACTGATTGATTTCTACTATGGCTGTAAGGAGCGATTATTTTACTAATTGATTAATTGAATATTCTGACGATTAAGATTTTTCATTTAGACACTTAAGTCTTTTTATGCAATATTAGAAGTACATTAAACGATGCAAATAAATAATTCAATTACTTTTTAAAATAAGAAAATAAACATTTTATTGCCTAAAAAACAAAAGTGCAGCTTTCCTTTAGTAAGGCTGAATATGTTTGGGGGGTTTTTCAGCAAATGAACGTTTTTTTTAATCCGTTTACTCCAGTTAGCGATTGATTAGTTGATGAATATTTCAGTAATGGATTAATCCAGATTAATCCAGATTAATCGGGATTAATCATTTCGTCCCTAAACTCCACTGGTCATTTAAGGTACTAAGGAAGGTATCAGCATATTTTCACACACCCTAAACTTGTGGGTGTGGAAAACACCCACAAGTTGTTTCACCTTTTTTATTGGTTTCTATTGGTTTATTTGTCAGCCGATGGGCTCTGGTTCAGCTCTCCGGATGATTGACTAGATTGCTTCTCGCCCCTAGTTAACCCCAGTAACTGTCCTGCAGTAACACCTGACAAATGGCTGCTAAAGAGAGAATAAGTTAGCCCGTCTGCCTGGCCTTGTGCTTCCCTTCAAGCTTCGCCCCTGTGCAGATACATCTGTGGCTGTGTGCAGAGCAGAAGGCGTGTGTTTTGTCAAGGTCAGCAGCAGTGCAGAGCCTCCTGGTCCATCAGCAAACCGAGTGGCTGCTCGCCTGCCTGCCACGCTGTGCATCCAATCACCGGCTTTAATGAGAACTGATGCTGCACGCCTACAGCATGTATATTTATGGTTGGCTTTGGCCACAGTGCTCTTTGTCTCTGCAGAAACAAAGCTGTGTTAGAAGTGGATAGAGGGAAGCCTGAATGGGTTTTTAGTGCTGCAGGGTGTTATTTATTATCAGTCCAGGCAGTAATTTGAGTGGCTTTTTCAGCTTTAAAGTGTAACTTCCACCTTTTTATGCGTGTAGTTTATGCTGTACTCTTACAGAGCTGAGTTTAACTCAGTCAGCCGTACCCTCGCTGACCCTTCCCCCCTTTTTAAATGCTAATAACTTTTCACTCTGTAACGTGAGCCTCACTGGTATCCATCCTATCTGTTTACAGTGATAGCACGGCTTCAAGGCGAGCTGCTTTAAACAGGAAGAAGTGATAACGTGAACTGATTGTTCTGCGACATTCTTTTGTCTGGCGTGAGACGTTTCACACCCTGTGAAGGTCTCACACCTCTTCAGGTGCAGCTCCGGTTGGGAGTTGACTCTGTGCTTCCAGAGCAGCTGGTTTGTGCAGCTGCCGTGTGTCTACACCTTGTCCCCCAGTGGTTGTTTTGCAGGAGAAGTCGCAGTTGGGAACCAGTAGCAGCACTTTTGTGAGGACACGGATTGAAAAGGGTTCAGGTGATGGTAGTGTTACTCACATCGGTAGCTTAGTTTCCTTCTATTTTGTTTCAGTGGGACTGGATTTCCAGTGATTGAAACTGCGGTTTATTTTCTCCCTAAATGGAGATGTTGTTTTACTTAAGTGATTTAAGCTTTTTAGTACACCTGAAATACGATTAACACCAAAGGAAGTTTGAGTTTTTATGCTTGTTAGATGACCCTGGTAACAGGATTCAGGCTTCAGGGTTCCTGTGCAGACTGGAAAAGTGTAAAATAGCTTTAGAGTAAAAAGTATAAGTGTGGAAAATATTCTTATCTACAGACTTTACTCCCCATTTACCATTATCAAAATGTTGTTTCTGTACTTTCTGAGAATGTTGGAGTTTTAAATAAGTAAAAAAAAAAAAAATTAGTAGCTAAGCCTGTGGGAATAAGCAATTAATCACATGATGAATTAAACTGAGTGTGATATCTTCCATTCTGATGAGGCATATTTCTTCAAGGGTTATTTTTTGCTCACACAGAGTCTACAATCTACTTATTACAGGTTTTGGTTGTGTGTCATTTTTATTGTATTTTTATTTACTGTTCTTTGGCTGTCGTGTTTTTATTTTGAATATTTAAGATGTCTGTTCCGAACGAAATTTAAGTTTATTGATCTCTGAGTTGGCAAACTTGCCTCATTATACCATTATCACTATATTACTTGAAAATGGCTTCAAAACAATGTTATTGTTTATCGCGATACTTTCTGGGACAATCCAACAAAATTTGTTATTGCGACAGCCTTGGTAGTAGCTGTGAGAGGTAAATTGTGATGTAGGTTGGGTGACAGCTGTCTGTACCTGAACAAACTTTTAAAATGTTGCAAAGAAAGCAAATGCTAATTATGTGTGTTTCTATCTATTCTCTTGGAGCGAATCAATCAGGCCGCGCCAAGCGTAATTTACACATGACTGTAATAAACAGAAAGCAGAGGCTGTAAACTAGCCCGGGCCACGCGTCAGTCCTCCCTACCATCCGGGAGATTTACATGTTGACATTTTTCTGCGTTTTGTGGCAAAGACACACTTTTTTGAACTTCGCTGTCAATCATCAACCGTTTCTAATGCAAAGCTCCTAAGTTTGCTACAGGTGCAACTAACAATTCTTTCAGTGATCGATTATTAAAGAAATTCGCACATTCTGACGATTTTTCATTTAGGCGCGTAAGCATTTTTTTTTTTATTTTTTATTTTTTTAGAAATACACTAAAAGATGCAAATAAGCAAATAATTCAGTTACTTCTTTTAATACAAAATAAACATTTCATTGCATTCAAATGCAATAACAGCATTCATTTAGAGAACATTGGCTTGTTTGAAAAAAATAGTGTCTCTTAATCTGTTTATTTTTTTAAATAATTGGACAGCAAAGCTGCTTAACAGTTCAGTTTCTGTTTTTAAGGAATTTGAACCATATGGAGCTAAAGCAGTGCCACTTGAGTTCTGGCTAGAACATATTTTTACAGTCAACAAGGTTTTTCATCTTAAATACAAAATGTCTCTCTATTTAGGTGTGTATATTTTTATTTATATATATTTTACAGTTTTGGCCTAATCACTGCTCTGAATGTGTTATTTGTTCAGCGAATTGCCTTTTTTTTTAGTTTGCATACTCCAATTAACAATTAATTGACTACTAAATTACTTTCAGTAATCAATCAATCAAAATTAACTTGATTAATCGTTTCATCCTCACATAGCGCATTAAAAACCCACTTATGAATCGCGTTGCTGGGAGTTTTTCTGCACCATTCTCACGCCATCCATCTCCAAACCAGCCACTTGTTTTTCTGGAGTCACTGACATTCTTCTAAAATGCTTTTTTTCTGTTTCTAGACGTGAACACAAAATATTTCCTTTTTTTCTCTTCCATCTCTACGTCTCTCTGCTCTGTCAGATGCTTCCTGTGTGGATTTGTTATCTACCATTGCTGCCCCAACGGTGAAACCTGTTTTCGAAGTCGCATGACTCCTGTCTTCTGTGCTTTCCAGGTTGCTTCCAGGTTCCCCATGCCCTCTCCTGTCACCTCTGCTTGGCCTGCCGAGCCCACAGTCGGACCTCCTCTGGGCTGCAGCTGAAGCGGGACAGCAGAAGCTGGACGTGGTGGTGTCAGAGCCAGCGGTGGTGGAGGTGGGTCGTCACAGGGCCCAGAACCCCCGATAGCAGGCGGAGAAAGGCCTGCGTTGTTCCGCCTCCTGCCACTCGAAGATGAACAGACTGAGCTTCCATAACAACAAAACAATGCAGGACCGCCGCTGTGTCTGTGTCTTTTTGCCCAATGATGACACTCTCAATATCATCGTCAATGTGAGTGAACGCTTTTTTAATTTCTTTTACGTATGATTTATTTACATATGTGAAAACATAACAAGAAGTGTTTATTACTTTTCCACCTGATTGTGTCGACCTTTGAACGATTATTAACAGAGTAAAATAGCTTGAAGTCATGAACAGGATGTGTGTTTTTTTATATATATATATATATATATATATATATATATATATATAAATATAACTAGGGCTGAAACGATTAATCGGATTAATTATGATGAATTGATTACTGAAATAATTGTCGAGTAATTTAGTAATCGATTAATCGTTAACTGCAATATGCAGACTCTAAAAAAGGCCATTTGCTGAGAGAACATACTGAGGGTAGCAATTAAGCCCAAACAAAAAAATATATGTTTTTTTCACTGAATATAAAATGTATTTGTCTGTAAATATGTTCTTTCCAGAACTCCTCATGTGGAATAATTTCAGCTTCACCTGGTTCAAATTCTATTGAATAAAAAAAAAAAAAAACGTCCATTAAGTACCTTTGGCTATCAATTAATAAATGTCGAATCCAAAAACGATTGATTGATGCCAAGCCAAACTGAAAGGGCTGAACTTTTCACATGTTGATGTTAGGAGTCTTTTTCAGTAAATAGAATTGTTTGTGTATAAAATAAATGTGTTTTTAAATAAAAAATCAGCACAATGTGCCAATTAAAAAAAAAAAAAAAAGCTGATTAACCGATTAATCGCCAGAATAATCGATTATAAAATGATTGTTAGTTGAAGCCCTGGATATAACTTTTGTTTTTTTTTTGAGAAAAACTTAAAATCTCCTGAATTTCCCTCGTAAGGTGAAGACTCTGTGCCAGGAACTGTTGGTCCAGGTTTGCGATCTCCTCCGGCTGAAGGACTGTCATCTGTTTGGGCTCAGCGTCATTCAGAGTAAGGCGAATCCTCTTCTCTGATATTTCATTCATGCGGCAGCTGTGCTTCGCTGATCTCATGACAGAAAGCAGTAAAAAAAACTAACGCTGAAAGTTTTATACTCCTTTCTGCTTTCCGCAAGTCTTGCTCTCTCTCGCTGCCTCGCAGCCCAAACAAACTGCAAAGAGATGGCTTCCTAGTGAACTGCGTGACAAAAAAGCTCAAAAAAATAGGAAGTAGGCTGTAACCTTTTCGGTAACTTGACAGGAAAGCACAAATCTGCCCTGAACACACTCTCCCACACCTTACGTGTCATGCTGCAGCCTAGCAACCCGCAGACGCCTTATCATAGCCGCCTCCTGCCGAGCTGCAGTTGTTTTTAACAGCGACGGGTTGACAGAGCGAGTCACTGAGTGCACCGCAGCGAGGAGGCAGCTGGTGACAGTTGCGGGCAGCGACAAGTCGGGGGGAGTCATGGGAGGGAATCCGTTGCAAAAGCAGTGTTTTTCACACAGCGTGGCTCCTGATGAGCTGATGGCGGCACAGCGGGTCAGCTGAGCGGGAGCCAATGGGTTTGATTGAGGGACATTCTTGGAGTGCTTGTCTGAACAGAATGAAATCCCCAAGGCAAATAGAGAGGCTGCCCGCTCCCCGTCTGTCACCCGCTGTCCTCCTGGAGACGGGGTGTCCTCAGGACCGGAGTTCAGACATCTGTCTGATTGATTACATCCAATATTGCTGCATGAAAATAAGTTTTTTTTTCTCTTGTATTTTTGAACGGGTGGGACAAAGTTTGAACTTGCTTGGCAGTAAATTCTGCTGATTTCTTAACAGCGGAGCACAAATCTAAATCGTGTTTTATGGCGGCCGTGTCAAAACGTTCAAATTAAAAATGGTGGAATGATTTGTGATATTTATTCTTACTGGCGATGTTTTAATAAAACGATCAAAGTCATTAGATTTTTTTCTTTTATAGAAAAGGATCCGTTAAAAGTAAGCAAGTTGTTTGTGTCAACTCTGTTTTCTATTTTCCCTGTATTTACGGTGCGTCTCTCGGCAACAAGAAAAAAGGTCATTCTTTCTTCAGAAATACTCGCTTTTTGTAGCAAGGTTTAACGACTGGGTGGACCCGGTCGTTAAATGTTTTTGGCATTTCCTACGAAATTGGAATGAATACAAAAAACTTGTGTGTCGTACCAAACTTCTTCCATTTCAAGATCTTTTTATTTGTCTGCATCTTTTTCTGGTAGATTAGTGAAAGTTTCTCCAACAGCTGCTTGTGCTGAATGAGTGAGTGAAGCCTGCTTTCCTGTCCCACAGATAATGAACACATCTACATGGAGTTAGACCAGAAGCTGTCCAAGTACTGCCCCAAAGAGTGGAAGAGAGAAGCCAGCAAGGTGAGAAAAAGCGTTATGTGACATTTAGCTCAGAATCGACTCGTTTAAATAAATATAGAAAATGAAATTTCAGCGCTGTTTTTACTCACACTAGTAAGAATAAATGAGACGTAGATGAGAAGACGACAATTGATAGGGCCCACACTTCTAATGTGCAAAAATCACACATTTGTCAGCAAAACTTTACTTAGAGTCTGCACTTTGTTTGGATTTTGAGGTGTTCATAAATACTAGCACAAAGATCTCAAGTATTCATGCTCTGTCTTGTTTACGTTTAACTGCATTACATAACAGCATGAAATGGAAGCAATGCACTCATGTGGTGACTTGGCTCTGTTGTTGCTGGGTTTCTTTTAAAACCATGCCTGTTATTGTAGGATTTAACTGGTCAGAAAATTACAGTAAACATTACAACAATTAAGGATCTTTAAGAATGTTTTTATACCTGATAGTCCGGTACAGTCATACCGGACTATCGGTATCAGTGTCTCACAGCTACTACTATTAGAGACCAAAGTTGCAATATTTGTTACATTTCCACTTGGTGTGGTTTGCTTTTCCACTGCGCTGTGTCAACTGAACCAAACCCTTTGAAAAACTAGTTCCCCTCCTGGCCTGTGGTGGCACTGTAACAAGAACCACTGAATGAAAAGCTTCAAAAGAAGACATCAGCGCAACATCCTTCTTCACAAAATGTAAACAAAAATGAAGCAGCGTCAAATTTTAGTGGTTGTAGGAGGTTTTGTTTTTTTGTTTTTTGAGCTATTTCTCTCGCTAGCGCTAGACTCTGGTGTTAGTTTTGGTTGCAATTACCCAGAATGCCCTGCAGTAATAGTCCACTTCCTGCCTTTGGAACGGTCTCCAGTCTGCACATGAGTATGTGAACTGCACCAGAGTTCACTTCAATAGAACTGAGACCGAACTGAGGCTTTTAAGCAAATCACAGTTTGCTTTTTTAGTCCGTTTGATTACACATTCAAAAATGAGCCGGACTTTCCATGCAAATGAATAGTAGTTCAATTTAGAGCCAATATTTTGTTGCACTTTCAGGCGTTCTTCTATGCTGCAGTGATTGATGCGTTTCCTCTTGTGTGTTTCCAGGGTATTGACCAATTTGGGCCTCCGATGATCATTCACTTCAGAGCTCAGTATTATGTGGAGAACGGGAGGTTAATCAGGTCAGTAAAGACAAGGTCGTGAGCCTTGTTTTCCTAATTCGCCAACATTCACAGTAATGTCAGAAACTTGAGCTGCGCTCTGCGTGTCGTGCAGCGACCGGGTAGCCAGATACTACTACTACTGGCACCTGAGGAAACAGGTGCTGCTCTCGCAGTGCATCCAAAGAGAGGAGGCCTACTTCCTCCTGGCAGCCTTCGCTCTCCAGGCCGACCTCGGGAATTTCAAACGCAACAAGCACTTTGGGAAGTACTTTGAACCCGAGGCCTACTTCCCCCAATGGGTGAGTGGGACTCGCAAACAGCATGTCGATGGTCTTCTGCTCACATCACACTTCTTTAAGTTAAATAATAATTTAGGAAATGCAGTATGTTCTTCTATTTAGATATTTCACAACACCTTCTTTCAGATTTTGTATTTATTAGAATAGACTAACAAAAAGTAGTGCATTATGGGAAAACTGGAGGGAAACTGCACATGACTGCAGATTTTCTGAGTTGGTTACTTTGTAGAACGACCTTCACTGAAGTTTATAGCTGCAAGTCAGCTAAAAAAAATATAATAATATTATAAAATAATAATTTTCATTTATTTATTTATTTTTTTACTTATGTATTAGGTTTAACATTTATGTCTTCATTGAAGAAGTTTTCTATGACATGAACATGATTATAATGGAGGCCAATTTGGTATCCAGTATTTTTAAAGAGAGGCCATGGCACCCCGAACCCACCCCTTGGGGTCACCACTGACTCTTGGTGCTTTTTGTTTACCAATGTTCTCTAAGAAACCTTTGAGGCCTCCGGGAAACAGAGATTAAATCACACACAGTTTTACACCTTTAGTGTCCTGACCCCGAGAGTGGACAGTCCTGAATTCGAGGCAAACTATCTATATATGATGCTGATAAAACTCTACACTATTACATACGTTTTAGCATGCGGCCCAATAAAAACTGGGAGTTCTAGTTTATTTTTGTCCCTGAAAGTGGCACACAGAGTTCCTTAAGATGACTATTCTGGTAACATCGGCGCTCTGACGGCCACACCCGTCTGATTGCCCTCCACTTCCTGTGATTAGCCCCCCTGCCTCTTTATCACAGCACAAACCGGTGCATACAGGAAATTGTTGGAATGTCAACAATGTACGCTTTCCCCAAAGCAAATCTCACACAGATTTAGCTGCCGCTTACGGAGCGTTACTGGATCAGCCAGAAGCTCAGCGGCAGCACTTCCGGTCAGTGTTTCTGGCCAGCGCTCAGGCTGTCCTCTCTGGCGTCTGTTCGCCCTGCGCCAGGCGGCTTCAGCACCTGCGTCGCCTTCGCTCTCTGCGGCCTGACGGCTCCCTCTGCCTCTCCTCCTGCCCAGGTGATAGCCAAGCGTGGCCGGGAGTACATCCTGAGGCACATCCCCAACATGCACAAGGACCAGTTTGCACTCACCGCCTCAGAGGCGCACCTCAAGTACATAAAGGAGTGCGCTCAGCTCGACGATGTCACGGTGCACTACTACAGGCTGTACAAGGTGAGAAAAGCTCCGGCAGCTCACCGGATTTCATGTCCTGTTTAATTATCTCCTCATTTGTTTTCCTTCCTGTCAACAGGATAAGAAGGAAGTTGAGGCATCTCTCACACTGGGTCTGACCTTACGTGGAATCCAGATATTTCAGGTAAAGTCTCTTCCTTACCAATAAGAGGCTGAATTGTGCTGATTTTAGGGTCTTAAAACAATTTAGCATCATCTCTGCAAGCATGACATGTGGGGATGTCTTTGGTCTCACAAAAGTATTCAGTTTTTTTTTTTTTTTTACTTTTTTACATTTTGTCACACTACACTGCAAAAACCCAAAATCTTAAGTACTTTTGTGTAGTTTTTAATGCAAAAATGTTAGTCCACTTGAAAGAAGATTAAAGTAATGTTTCAGCAAGATATAAGAGCGTGTTTCAAATCAATAATTTCATAATATTGATGAAAAAATACTAGTTCCACTGGCAGGTTCTTTCACTTATTACAAGATATTTTCCCATGTTAAAAATGAAATAATCTGTCAGTGGAAATAATACTTTTTCATCAATATTAAGAAATTATTGTATCCAACAAGCTCCTATTTCTCACTGAAAAGTTATTTGTAACTTAGTTTTGTCTTATTTCAAATGTGCTAACATTTTTGCACTTGAAACTAGAAAAGATTTTGGGTGTGACAAAATGCAGAAAAGTTCAAACAAAACAAAACAACAAAAAAAACAAAGAGTGCTTTTGCGAGACCAAAGATACTTCCACATGTCATTTTTGCAGTATTTAGTGGATTATAAAGTAATCCATTGCTGCAGCACAAGGTGCTTCTATACAGTAATAACCCACAGGACAGAATTACAAATGCACACCACACTTTTCAGATTTTTTTTATTGGTTAAAAGTTTAAAACCAGATATCATTTTTCTTCCACTTTCCAACTATTCACCGCTGGGAGAAAAAAAAAGAGAGAATGGAGCTGCAACTTAAAAAAATGATATTAATAATGTTAAGAACTGAATAAAGTTTGTCAAACTCACTTTATTTATGTTTGTCTAACTTCTTCGCAGATTAATAAACTTCATAAATGAACTTGGTTGAATTTAATGTGATTTCTTGTGATCAATCAAAGCAATGCATTTAAGTTGGATCACCCGTTCTCTTTGTTTTCAGTAGAGAACAGCAAAGTAGGCGGATGCAACGTATCGAAGCAACAATACTTTAGCGAGGCAGCGTATCTCTGTAGAAATAGGACGTTTCTCAGGTTGCAGCAGTGTTGTCCTTGTTTCTTTGTTGGCTTTAATCCTCGCTCCCCCTTCTCTGTGTTGCAGAACGTCGGCTCTGTCAGGCAGCTTTTGTACGACTTCCCCTGGACCAACGTGGGCAAACTCGTTTTTGTGGTGAGTCGAATGGCGGCGGCGGCGCGATGTTTCCCTCAGATAGGCTTTTCTTCCTGGCTTCCTAAACCAGCCGCGGCGTCGATTAAAAACGCTGCATCCTCCTGGGTTTCGGAGTGGATGCGTGAGGAAAGCAAGCTCTCACTCAGGATTGTGGAAACCTTTACGCAAGGCCTCGTTTTTCCCTCCAAGCTGCTGATTTATCTTCGCCGGCGAGTCCTCTGGCAGCAATCGGGGATTTTGAAAGACTTTCCTCACTCAAGCACACACACGCAAACACACTCTGCACACCTCACGTGGATTTTTAGTAATCAGCAAAAACAATTTCTGCCTTTTGATAAAGACGCCTCGTGCTTCATTGATTTTATTATTAACCCTGCGGCCGTTAAAGGGAGCCTTGTTGAATCTCCTCGTCGTTGCTCTGACTCAACGCGTCGTTAAGCTGAACCCAGCAGCCGCTTCGCTCCAAGTTAGCCAGAGAAGTTCTCAATATATCTGTGGGTCTTTTTTTTTTTCTGCCAGCTCGCCGTTTTTCTCCAACCTGACACAGACAAGAGCCTGAAAGGTATCTGGATTTTTTTTTTTTTTTTTTTACAATTTAAACGTCTGGATCCATCATTTTGTTT
Organism: Girardinus metallicus; assembly: GCA_903067095.1. NCBI lineage: Eukaryota > Metazoa > Chordata > Actinopteri > Cyprinodontiformes > Poeciliidae > Girardinus > Girardinus metallicus. Next base: position 9,731 of record CAEGAE010035678.1, on the reverse strand, counting down.
TGGGGTTTGCTGTGATAGACGTCCTGTTTTCCCTCTGTTTTTTTTTTTTTGTTTGTTTTTTTTGGGCGGTTTTCCCGCCCAAAAAAGCGTCGTGACAGCGAGCCGTGGCGTGGCTGCTGTTTGGTGGCCTGGACCCGAACCGTTTCTCCCGCCCTTCTTCAGAATAGCAAAAGACGTCCAGCTTCACCCAACCCATGGGCTGCGTCTGAGAGCGAGCGGGGCGCGGAGAGACGGACGGGGAGTTCAATAAACACCAGATGTTAGGAAGGTTTGGGGGAAGGATTTGGAGATCTGGACTTGAGATTATCTTTGGTATAAAACATTCCAGAAAGGCGGGGCGTGTTTTAGACTGGCAGATTTTTAAAATTTTGCATCTTGCCTTAATTTGATCCTGATGTTTCACAAGAGTGGCAGAAAAGGCTTGTGAAAGATGTTATTTCAACCTTAATCATGTTTCTAAAAAACTCTTAATGTCTTTTTCTTTTGAACATCCCCGAATTTCAATTAGCTGTTTTCAGGGTTTGGAAAGTGCTTGATTTCTGTAAAAAAAGTCCTTGAAAGTGCTTGATATTCAAACTGCACCATTATGTAATAAAGTGCAATTAGACGTTTTATTAAATGCCTAAATTTGGAAAACGTAATTTAGAGTTGGAACCAGATATTTTCACAGACCTACTAGATTTTTTGTCACTGTCTGAAGTTAAATCAGACTACACTTCTCTTATTTTAAGTTAGTTAGAATTACCAAAATTATTTCATTTTGCTAAATACCAGAAAACGTAGAGTTTTTTTTTTTTTTAGATTTTTTTGTAACTTTCTTTATATTTTGTGTTTTGACATTTATTTTGAGCAGGAAGGTGATTTACATTAAGACAACTTGTTCGGATAGTTTCAACGTATTGAATATTTATTATTCCTAACTGCTCTGTGTAATTGAAATAAAAGTCGGCTTATATTTTACACATTAAAAAAAACAATATTGAAATAAACAAAGCTTAGCTCAGCCCTGCAGTCAGAACTTAGTCCAACTAAGACGAAAAGCATCCAGTTGGATACAGGAAACAGACACAAAAAACAGATGTTTTTAGACACATTTAAAGACAAAAACAACAAGGAGTGTTTGGCTGCCCCTCTGCTGCTTCACCCTAAACCCTCCAGCCTCCAACATTTTAAAATGTTTTATTTCCCCTCTCTGTATTCCCTCAGGGGAAAAAGTTTGAGATCCTCCCCGACGGCCTGCCCTCGGCCCGGAAGCTCATCTACTACACGGGCTGCCCGCTGCGCTCCCGCCACCTGCTGCAGCTGCTCAGCAACAGCCACCGGCTCTACATGAACCTGCAGCCCGTCCTCAAGCAGGTCCGTCGCCTGGAGGAAAACGAAGGTGATTTCGGCGTTCATCTACACACGCTACTCCGCTAAAGTGTTCACACCCCTTGAAGCGCGGCGTGCGGTCCGATCTATTAGGGTTTTTATGGACAGACCAGAACAGAAGTGCTGCATAGTTGTGAAGTGGAAGGAAAACGAGGGATGGTTTTGCAAATGTGGTGTGCATTTATATTAAATTCATATTTATATTCAATTAAAAATACTTTATGAGTCCCAAAGGAAAACATTTTAAATGATTTAGTTATTTCATTGAACAGTTACTACAGACGGTGGTGGCTGTAGGCAGAAAAGATCTCCTGCAGAGGTCTGTATTACAACAAATGTGACGAAGCCTCTGACTGAAGACGCTCTGTTTTTCTATGACAATCTGATAAAGAGGACGATCAGGGTTGTCCGTCGTTTATTTACTACATTCAGTCACCGTGGAAACAACTCTGCAGTGGATAGAGAACCTCAGTTTTCTTTGCATCTTCTGTCCCCACATTACTCTGACCAGCTTCCCTTTACCTGCTCAACAAAAGCATTTAAAAGCCTTGAAATATATAATTTAGTCTGATTCATTGTGATGAATCGATTATTGAAATAATCATCAACTAATTTAGCGATCAAATAATCGTTGACTGGAGTATAGACTTTAAAAAGGGCCATTTGCTGAAAGAGCAACACTGTGTGAGCCGTAATTAAGACAAAAAAACTATAAATTTTGCATTTAAGGTTAAATAAACACCTTTTGTCTGTAAATGTTTTCTATCCAAAACTCCTGAAGTGACGGATTTACATTCACTTGGTTCAAAAAACAACAACATCTTGTTAAGCACCTTTTGCTATCCACTTATTAATTTGATCAATCAGTTATTTTGACAATTAATTGATTAATCGGATAAAATAATTGGCACAATCTGGAGATTTTTCATTTAAGCCATTTTTTATACAACAGCGTTTGGGTTAGTGATTGCCAAAAGTGAGTTGGAAAGAATGAGGTGGTGATTTTGTCTTTTTTTCTTTAACAAAATCACTTTTGCCCCCCAAAAATTGACTAAGGTCATTATTTTTAGAATGTGACAATATTATATAAAACAGGCTTAAATGGAAAAACTCCAGATTGTGCCAATTATGCTATTCAATTAATTGTCAAAATAATTATTAATTATAGATGAACCAATAACTAAAATAACTGTTAGTCAGAGTTTTAATGTAATTGTTCTATTATAACATGTGAAAAGGGTCAAAGGTTATAAAGGTTATGTTTGTTTTGTTTTTTTTTACTTAGCACTGCATCTTGTTGCAGTGCTTCTTCAATTTTCTGCAAAAAAAAAAAAAAAAAAAAAGGAATTATTTTAAGATGGTGAATTATCAAATATTAAACATTACTTCTCCGGCTTTAGTTAAATATGAAAGTTTTCTCATGTTGTCGTATCTCCAGAGAAGAAGCAGTACCGGGAGTCGTACATCAGCGACGCCCTGGAGCTGGACATGGAGCAGCTGGACAAGCGTTCCCGCGCCAGCGGCAGCAGCGCCGGCAGCGTGTCCCACCACAAGCGCCTCTCCCGCCACTCCACCACCAGCCACGGCAGCTCACACACGTCCGGCATCGAGACGGACAGCTTCAGGGCCCCGGGTCAGGCCCCTCACCGGCCCCTGCGCACCTGCAGCTCCTCCACCACCAGCCACGGCAGCTCGCACACCTCCGGCATCGAGAGCAGCGGCAAAGAGCGCATCCTGGACGACGACGGTAAGCGTGGATGGTTTGTGTGCCCAGTTGTTCTGCGTTTAGGCTGACGTGTTTTTAGTTTAGCTCACAGAGAGCTAAACTGCTTTTTAAACTTTGTGTCCTTCATTCTGGAAACACGATCATGCAGAGCTACGCAGGCGTCACTCTGGTTCATGCCGAGGGTCCACAAGCCTTACATGATAGATCTGACCTTGATAACCTTGACAACTTTCTTCTGCTCAACCAGGGGAAAACAGGTCTTAATTGCTCCTTCAGCCAAGAAGTTTTAGGATTTAGGGACTAACTTTAATGAAATAATGTTATCTTTATCTTCATTTTATTTTACCTGTTTTCAATTAGTACCATAATTCTATATATATTTTTTCTATTCATTTTTGCACCATTTTCAAAATTTGGGTCGATGTCAATATTATATTCAGCCAATAGGCAAAATACATCAAGATGGAGATAAATATCGGTTGTTAATATCAAATCAGGACGATACCGATATGTTAAAAAACTTCCTTTCTTTAGTTTATTTATTAAACAATTTATCCATTTTTTTACTTTAGCTCATGTTTCTTTTATTACCACAGTATGCTTATAATTTAGCTACTTCATTTACTTATAAACATGGGTTTTCATTCCTCTTTATTTCCTTGTAGATAAGAAGAAAGTAAAGGTTTGTGTCTGTATTATAACAAACAGAAAAAAGATTCCTCTTCTGCCTTTTAATCTCTTTTGACAAGTTTTCATGTTATTGTTTTCCTCTTGTGGGAGGTTTGTGTTTTCGTCTTGGACTGCATCGTATGAAAGCCGCTCTGCAGCTGAAAGTTTGATGTATCCGTGAGGGGATTTCAGGGATTTGAACCAGTCTGAAGTTTTGCATTTTCTTTACTCTGATCGTGTTTTTGTCCTCCCGCAGAGATCGAGATGCTGGTTGACGACCCCAAAGACTACGAGGAGCTTCACGAGATGGCTCTGGATCAGGAGCTGTGCATCCACATCACCGAGGACATGCTGACGATGTCACCAGACCAGACCAACGGATATTCAGGTACAGAAGTTCGGGGAGCAACACGCGGCGTCCACGTTTCTGTGATTTGCTCTAATACGTTTGTGTTTTGGCTTCTTTTCAGGTCTGATAGTAAAAGACATCAGCTCCTCCACTTCCAGCTCCTCGGAGACCGTCGTCAAGATGAGAGGACAGAGCATCGAGTCTCTGCCTCAGGTAACTCCCGACTCATTTCAGCAACACGCAGCGACACCACTGAGACGAAGCAACCACAGGGTGAAATACGACGACAAACCTCCAAAGTGTTTTGAAGTTATTTTCAGCCCAGTTATACGGTCCAGCCCAATTTAACACAGTCGGTTCCACCCTTCCAGAGGTAAACGTTCAGCCAGTGCGGCACATTTTTTTCCCCCTCCCTTTGAAAGCCGCATAATTTAGAACAAACATGCAACAGTACCACAGGGAAGACTTAGTCTGAAGATTTGACTGATCTGACAGCAGCATGGGACAGTTTTGCAGTGTAAGGAACTGAAAAACGTGATTTCCAGGTCTGTTTAAGTATAGGTGAAAGGTATTCAAAGCGTTGCAATTCAAGAATAATACAAAATTTAGCTCTCCAGCACATTTTGGTGCAGAGAGCTAAGCGTTTTCTTTCCAATTGGGGAAGAAAGATTTCAGAAAAATTGAAATCTTATTAAGATTCAATGTATTTGCAAGGACAACATCTGTTCAGTTTCAAATGCAAATCCTGCTTTTATTGCTCCAAACTGACGACATTTTTGCTATTTTTCCAATGCGTATGTTAATGCCTAGTAGACCAAAGGCCGATCCAAAAGCAGGAATTTAACTATAGCGCAGGGCATTCTGGGTAATCAAAACCAAAACAAACACATGCGTCCCGCACTAGTGGGAGAAATTGTTTTACCAAAGACAAAAGAGAAATCCTACAACCTCTAACGCCTGACGCCACTCCGTTTTTGTTTACATTTTGCGTAGGAGGAAGTTGCGCTCGTGACTTCTTCTGAGGTTTTCTCGTCGTTTCCTTCAGTGGTTCTTGGTGCAGCGCCACCACAGGCGATTGGGGGGAGATGTTTTTCCAACTAGTTCAGATTGTTTGGCTCAGCGCAGTCTGAAAAAACGTAACAAATGTTGACGTTTTTCTAAGCTGCAAGCCACAGGCACCCCAAAACGGGTTTCGACCTCATTTGGTCGCCTAGGAAACCAAAAGGCAGAGTTTAGTAAAAGTAACGACAACATTGTTCCTTCTCACATTCACAGACAACTACGAGCCGGAAGCCGCAGTCCTCCACGGACCGCCACAGCCAATCGCTGGACGACATCCGGCTCTACCAGAAGGACTGCCAGCAGTGGGCGGAGCTCTGCCAGGACACCGCCCACAGCTACACGTTCGGCTGCGCCCAGGAGCTGAACGACGGCGAGGGACACCAGGGCCTGTCAGAGCAGCGCGCCGCTGGCGCACTCGGCGAGCCGCAGCCCTTCCCCATCAAGCGGACAAACAAGTACTTCTCCCTGGACCTGACCAACGACGAGGTGCCCGAGTTCGTGGTGTGACGGCAGTGGACGAGGGCGGCGCGTTTGCTAACAGTCAGCAAACCGGCGATGAGAAAGCTCGTCCACTTCCTGAGACTGACCTGCAGGCGAGGAGGATTCTGGGTGGATAGAGACATGCTGACAGAACAACATGTCATGAAATGGCTGAACGGAGTTTGTTTTTGCTCAAAGGTAACAAAAGGGATCCTTCTATCTTTATTTTTTTGGTTTCAGCCGCTTTTTAAAGCCATGCAAAGACTAAAGGTAAAAAAAAGACAAGCAGGACTGTTTGTAAATAAATAGATGGACGTCTTCTGGGCTACAAGCCAAAAAGTGGAATTAAACTAGAACGCCTGATTCTACGTCCACCGTTCCTCTGGCGCAACGAACCGGAGCTACGATCATCTTCTTCTTTTTCTTCTTCTTCACATAAACTAAACCGATGTGATCACACCACCGCCGTGCCTTGGCAACACTATGCAGGTGTCGAACGCTCGCCGTGACAATCACAGCCCTCTCCCGACGTTCAAGCCATGAAGATTGAAGCTTCTGCAATCTCTTAAACCTCTCATGCACATTTAAGTCGGCGAATCGAGCTCGCTCTGTAGCTTTTTAGACGGTTTCGTGACGTTTCTGTGAAATTTAGCCGAGTTTCCAGGCAGCAGTGAGCCTGAGAGAGCTCCTACATGTCCCAGCATGCAGATGAGTTTTGTGGCCAAAATACGATGATCTGGAGTCAAAAGTGGAGCTGTCAGCCAAAACAACCCGTGCATGTTGATGTTTTGTGTCTTTCTTTTTTTCTTTTTACACTTCCAGCCTTCTATCAAGGCTGATTTTGATCTTTTTTATTTTGTTTTTGTTTTTTAAATGGAATCTGTTTTGTTGTTTTTATTTCACATCCTCCTCCAAACAAAAAAAAAACAAACAAACAAACAAAACAACATTTTTTAGATGTATTTTTATATTTAAAAAAAATGTAGTGTATGTTTAGGCATTATCCTGTGCGTGGCTGCTGTCATTCAGTATTACGAACAAATCTCGGTGGCAGCGTTAAGGATGTGGAGCTATTAACCAGACTTAACTGGTTTCATCTGGTTTAGTCATTTCAATCTCCCAGTAAGAGTCCAGACGGCCTGAGGACGTGGCGGTACAGGTGGTCAGATGTTACAGCCGACATGTTGATGCGCTGCAGACGACGCGGGTAAACATGGAGCTCTATTATGGCAGGTTAGGCTTCAGTTTAATAGTTCCTTAGTTTTAAATGCGACAGAACGCAACGCGAGTCTTGAAAAGTTACACGAAAAAAGGGATTCATTCGAAATAGAAGATTGAACAATCAACACCGAGTTGTGTTGTTATATAAGGCAACATTTATGAGATGCAATACTTGATGCAAGACGAACAAAACCAGTCATAAGCAGTTATGGGTCGGTGAGAGGTTTGCAGATTAGGTTCGTAAGATTAGAAACCAAGGTTTAACTTTGCTTACACTAATATTTTAAACAGGAACATCTTGTATTTTAACAGAAAAGCGACATTTATGCCAAAATATCTAGAGATTTTTGCAGTTTTAGCTGTTATTTGCAACATGCTTTTAATGCTGTTTTGATGAGCAGACAAAGGGAAGTGAGATCTTATCGGGAGTTAGTATCTTACCTTGGCATTTTCATTTCATACAAGTCTGAATCATGCTAACTAGCTAGCTGCAAGGACACCTAAGGCCAAAGCGGATTTCTAGACGGTCTTTATAAAACTCTAGTCTCAAAAAGATTCATGCAAACTCTGTTTTACTAGCCTTTAAGTCGCTGTCATGTTTACATCGGTTGGTCATTTACTCAGGAAATTGAGGTTGGAGACGGTGCGTCACCAGCAATATTCCTGTGTGAAACGTAAACGGACAGTGAAACATGTAAAGCAACTTCCGGTCACAGTAACTAAGTGACATTATTTTATTCATATTTACACCACTTTGCTTTTTATCGCTCAGTTACTCAGACCATGAACACTTTATGTTCTGTTCTTTGCACGTTTCACAGAGGAAGATTATTGTTGACGCACTGCTTCCCAGCCTCCGTTTGCTGTGTAAATAATAATCTGCTTCTTTCCAACCTGAGAATGGTTCCAATCCTCATAATCGTTGTTGGTCGTCTTTTTACTGGAGTTACTTCAAGCCAGTAGAAGTTAGCTTTGGCCTAGCACCTTGAACTAGCCGTTAGCTTCAGCCTCCGGGACCAACGCATCTGGATTTATCACAACCGTGCGATCCATTAGTTTCAGAAGTCAAAGTGGAGAGGGACTTCACATCGAAGTTTAGTTAGTTTTAGTCACAATTTTCGAAACAGCGAGATTTGTGGAGTTTTTTGTGCTAACACACTTATAACTATGTATTTCTCTCTTTTTTTTTTTATTTAATATGCTCACAAATTGTGGTTTCACAACACTGAATGCCACTGTTAATATAATATTTTACATGAGACTGGTTTTCAATTTGTAACTTTCAGTGTGGCCTATATATGTGACGGCCATATTTGATGCTAAATTAGAAAGGGAGAATTCTCACTTCCTGCTCTGTAGAAAGGATTTAAACCGCTTCCAACTATTAGACAGAACTTCACTTTAAAAAAAATCCTAACTGTTCCTTTAAGCGAATATACAGAACAACGCTCACTGAAACTTTACGTTGGACAAAATATTGGTCTTTCTTGTCTACCGTAGTTTTATAACAGTGTTAGAAGCTGAAGATTGTGGTCTGGGTATTTATTTCCAACTGTTAATTTTAACTTTCTTGGAAGTAAGGGACACATGTTGCAGCTTTCATTAAGCCCGTTGACCAACAATGCACAGCAGTAGGTGGGGGAGGGGCAGCATTCTATTAATTGTGTGCTTCAAACAGCCAGTTCTACCTGGCATTGCAATAAAGGGAGTTTAACCATTGTAGCAATGCAATAGAAACATTTTATAGCTTTGGAACCGTTCCTTATTAAAACCTCCATCTGATCCATGCCTGGACCGCGCTGACCTTTGAACCCTAGCATTGACGGCAGAAAACACTTAGCCAGCCACTAACATCTTCCTATCAGCTCTTCGCTGCTCCTTGGGGCTGTTTTCCCTCTCTGCATATTTTCAATACTTCAATTTTGGATCACAAGCTTGTTTTTCTGTTGTTGTTTTTTTAACACTGGCTTCGTCAACAAAAGCTTTTGGCAGCATTAGAAGAGAAATTTAAAGTTTTCCAGAGAGGAGCTGAAGCTGTCACAGGCTCCGCCCACTGATCCCACGTTAGCATAAAAATGTGCTCAGGAACTGACAGGACCAAGTGCGTTCATAAGGCTTCGCTCACATGTTTTATCTTTAATGGTTTCGTCGCTTCACTTGTCTTAAATCTAAAAACTTTTATATTCTAAATACAACTTAGTAAATGTGCTCATTTTGTCAGGTTGGATGTTCTGGTTATCTTTAGCCTGTATGCTAAGACATGCTAACAAACACATTTAGCTCTCGGTCTGAAGTGCTCTCAAACTTCCTGGTGTGCGTCATGAACTTATTTCTTAAATAATAACTGTTACACATGTATGACAACTTTATTATTTTTAAGATTCTGTTTTGGTTGCCTTAAGTGTCAGCAATAAATCCTCACATTTGCCAAATTTAACTAGTAATATAGTATCCACCTTATTCCTGGGAGAAGGTGCTGTGGATCGGTTATGGGTCTGGTGTCCCGTGTCTCCTCTGTACAGCTGCTCAGTGCAGAGGAGCATAATTATGACTTTAACCGCGAACACAAGCGTCCAGGTGACCACAACCGTAATACGGAGAAGCTCCCCACTGGGCTAGAACCGGACCACACATGAACCTGTTAGTCTTTCCAGTGGAAAATCGCCGTAAGACGCCCTTGCGGAGTTCCGGTAGCCGTTGCGCTGGTCGTGACTGCGCTCTAATAATCAGACCAAATTGAATTTGTGGCCACTTTTGAACGTGCTCCAAAGACAAAAATAACACTTTATGCCTACCAACAGATGAGGAAACAAAAAGAATGTGGCTTAAAAAAAAAAAAAATAAAAAATATAT
>CAEGAE010035676.1:0-10286 GCA_903067095.1 Girardinus metallicus | reverse complement strand
TCTTAATTAAAGAATAGCAACATACCAAGAAGCATGGAATATGAAGTTCACACACTCACAGAAACCTCTGTACACATAAAATCCAAGAAACATAAATCCCACGAGATCTATTATTCATCCTGAAGTACAGCATGCTTGTGATTGTTTTTCTTTTTTGGCTTGTAAAAACAAATAACTACTCAATCCTTATTTCCATCCATCTACTCATCTTCCATGCTTCTTGGTATGTTGCTATTCTTTAATTAAGAGCTCACACACTAGACAGATCACCGATCCATCGCAGGGCAGAGACAGACACATGGGATAAATTAGAGTGGCTTATTACCCAAACATGCGTGTGTTAAGTGGTAGGCAGCAAAAGGAAAGAACTCGCAACTTGCTAAATATTTAAACCACAGTCTAACGGTATTGGCCAAAATGTTGGAAACGGGCATAAATCTTGTTTTGAACAAACTTTACTACTTCAGTCACCCAGAACTTATAAGAGAGACTAGTGAGAAAAAAAATGTAAAACAAGTTTGAGACGTTTAGAAAACGGTCCGCTTGGAGAACAAAAGTTACATGCCAGCACCCGGAGATGCTTCTGCACCAAATGATCAACCTGGAAATGCTTTACTTTAACCAAGGTAACGTAAAGTTGCCCAGCAATTGAGTCATTGAATTTCTGGGTCCTTAACCATGACACTCCCGTTGAGACCCTGTTGATTGTTTCACCCTTACTTCATGTAGTTCTCTAAAAGCTATTGAATCATAAACTATTAAAAGTTCAGTTTCGATTCTCATGGAAACAGGTGACAAAAACATAATTTCTGTCCATCTCAAACAATCTCATCAACAGTATTACGCAACAATTTCCAATATTAAAAAAAAAAAAAGAAAATTTCATTTACGTAGCTATTCTCCCAAATGTTGCCCTGAGTTCTTCATATCCACGCTCAGAACCAGGACGCATAGGATTAATCCATATAACAAAGTGGCACATTGAGCGGTTTTGTAAGGAGCAGAGAGGAGGCAATGCCCCGTGTTTTCTAAATTGGAGAGTGGAGGGCCTTTCAGAGAGAAAACACGCTGATTGCTGCATTGTGAACGTGGCTTTCGATTCCCTTTCCCACTTTAATCTATGGGACTCAACAGTGGCCCTTTCTCCCGCTGACGCCAATTGAGTCTCCAAGAAGACTCGTATCACCAGCAAGAGGGGTTTAATTGTGAATTCAGTCAGTTATTAAAGAAGCCAGGCCCCGCTGAATTGGGGACTTGTGGGCCAGTCCTTCACTGCTTTTGACCATTACGGCTCTTTCTTCCTCGACTGTTGTTGTTTGCAGTGCATAGACGTAGGATGAATGTAGACTCCCCACTAAAGGGGTCTTTCTTTTCCCTCCTCCCTTTGCTTTTTAGCTCCTCTTCTCCTACTGGCTTCCAGGGAACACAATTATTGTGAGGAATTTTATGGGAGGATGGAGCCGTGGCAGAGGATGGAGGGCGAGCAGGCCAGTGAGGCTATTATCTGTCCCATGGAGATGAATGGTTGCACCCTCCCAGAGTGAGCACAAAAGCGATGGTCAGACCCGTTGGGAAGTGCAGCCCCACTGCGAACGGTCGCGATTAGCAGCTGGTGGCTTAATGTCTGAAGATGTTCACCCCACAAACGGTTCGCGTCAGTAAGATTTGGCTACGTGCTAATCATTTCAATTCACGGTTGGCTTTATTTCTGACTAGCAGTAGGCGAGAAACAAATTTGTTGTGTAAGCAATGTTGAACGTTTCCTGTTTTTTTTTTTTTTTTAAAAAAAGCAACATCAGTGTTTGTTGTTTTGTAAGATCAATATTCCAACAAGCCAACTGGTTCCCAGAGGCAAAAAAAAATAATGTACAGTTGAAGCCACTGTTTCACTCTTTCATTTTATTTTCTGTACTTGTAAGTACTTACCCAATAGCACTGGGTAAGGGCACTGCTATTTTTCAAGTAAAATATTTTCCCCCAAAGCGGATGTATTTAACTTTCACTTCCTGTCTTACTCATGACATTCCCGTCAAATTCCTGCAGGTACAAACAAAACAGACATCGGGTTGTATCCTGGTTGTACAGTCGCAGGGAATTGCTTGCAGGGAATTGACCTTAACCAGTGCTAAATGCTGCATAGGTCATCTGACCAATGAATAATCATTTGATTCAGGTGTGCTGAACCAGGAAAAGACTGAAAACATTTAGGACTCTGGCCTTTTGAGGACCTACAAGCACACTGGAAGGGAACTGCAGGAAAGTGTGAAAGGTCAAACCTAGTGTGTGTTTTTTCCTGTACTGCGATGGTTAACATTGTAGGGAATCATCCATTCTCCATGCTGAGTTCTTGATGTATGAGGTTAAAGAAGAGTCATTGAGTTGAATTCATGAATTCCATTTATTAATACCAAAATACAGCTGGTCCATTATGAGGTGCTACCTTTAAGAGCTAACAGACAAAATGGCCCCCCAGATGGGTTTGTGATCTCCTTTGTCAGCCTCCATCTAAGCTGTGCCCTAAAAGAGGGCGTTCCCTATGTGTCATCCCTAGCTCTTATTTGCATTTCCTAACATGTCATTTCCTTTAGGTTTAGCTTAGCAACTAGCTGACAGATATAGAAGGAAAACCCAGAGTTATTTATTCTCAACAACATGAATACATGTAAACAGTCGATTGTTTTAAGGTTAGTATCTGAGATAGCCAGTTTCCTTTTTGACGTTCAACTTTTAACAGATGAAGTAAATTTGCAAGAGCAGCCAGCCGTCGTTCCCTTTCGCTGCAGCATCACTTTAGCATAAACCGAGGAGTCACTGCACAAAAGTAGACGGAGCAAACTGAGCTGCTCTGTGTAGTCTGTGCCTTGTGAGCCGGGATGCGTAAACAGGGAGCCTTTAATTTCCGACGGGGGGGGAGAGACGAAGGGTGGGAGTGGGGTCAGCCTGCGGAGTGCACCGAACTGGCAGCCATGCAGTCCATTGTTGGTGTTTGTTAACAGGTGTGTCTGTTTAAATGGGAGCTTTTCAGCCGAGCTGCTACAAGAGCCCATGAGGCCCGAGCACCTTTCACCCACTCACAGCGTTCTCATCAATGACACCTTTTCAGCTGCCTGGGGGTGGAGGGGTGGAGGAGGGTGGGAAGGGAAGGTGGCGGAAAGGAGGGTGAAGAGGCTGGCTCGCAGATTAGGGCTGAGAGGAGAGACCCAAGCACTGTGTAGGGGTACATTTTTTGGCAGGTACATCAAGTCAGTGAGAATACATTTCAAGTTGAATGGAAATAACAGAACAGTAGTTAGCACTGTTGCCTCACAGCTAGAAGATATCCTAGTTAAATCTTACTCTGGAGCCTTGTCTGTGTGGAGCCGCGTGATCTATTCCAGTCTCCGAAAGGGGCGGTATTATGTGTTTTCCAGGCATATATAGTGAAATTTTATAGCATAATCAAGTAACTATGTTACCTACAGTTGTTGCAAAATATGCTCTATATATCAAATGTGACTAATTTAACACCGTAAAAGTGGACCTCTGTCTCTTTAAAAATTCCTGTTCTTTCTGAAACTCAGCCTTCTGGAACTCATCACGCTGACCCTGTTAATGTTTATACCAGACGTAGTTCCTGTAATGAGCTCAGCAGTTACACCAGGCATGTGCTAATTGCTGGTGGCTATTCTGAAGGAGCTTCGTCCTCGAAGGCGGGGCTATGTCCACCCAGGCGTTTTGCACATCTGAACGGTTGCCGAAGGACATGAAAGGATTTCTCATGAAAGAATAAAAGCGACACTCCAGGTATGTTTTTGATGAGGGAATAACATAGCGTGATGTAAACCTCAAAAAAGTCAATTTTTACATATTACTGCCCCTTTAAGTTCAACCTTCTACCCTCATAAGAATGATACATGCATATTAGAGACATTGGGAAGTTCAAAATGGTCTTATAGATTTGAGTTTGTGTACATGAAAGTTTGTCTTTTTTTTTTTTGACTCCAAAGTCTCTCCATGTCCCTAAAAGTTCAAGTCCCTGCCTCTCCTGATCAGGACAAGCAAGTATGGTAAATAATTTTATTGTTTTGATTCTGGGCTGGAGTGTCCTTCGATGTCTTACTCTCACTTTTTGAATCCTTTGTCAATATTCTGCTAATGTAAGAACTACACGGAGCCAGTGTAGGGACTTTAAAACTGGGGCGATGTGCTCTATCTTCCTGGTTTTAGTCAGAATGTCAGCAGCAGCGTTCCGGATCAACCTGATCTCATCCACAGCAAGAACACAAAAGATCAACTCCATTCAAAGCTGGTTTTCTCTTCAGACGTAAACAAATCTCGGTTTTCGAACAAGCTGTGTATCGGCTCTCCAACACCAAAGCAAGTTTAATTTGGTAAATAAAACAGAATTTCCATTATTTCACCGCCGATATTTATTTTTCCAAGCGTGTGATTCCAAAGCAAACTTTTTTTCACACGGACACTTTGGTGAGAAGCAAATGAGAGCGTAGGGCATCGATCCAAAGCGTCAGTCGCTCTACATTTTCATCCTCCTACTGTACAAACATTGCCAGTTCTCAAGGAAGACAACTTGCATTATTATAAATTTGGTCACACATCATTTGTCAGGGAGCAGGTCATTTAAAAACAATAACCCTGCGACTGAGATTTGTTGGACGGCGTAGTTGTACTTTGGGGTTGTGGGAGATCACGAAGACCCCGGAGCGACCCGCGTGACTCATCTGCACATGGGTTACAAGTCTTTATCCAGGAGAAATTTGCTTACTGATTATGATTAGGGGAAGAAAAAACAACAACAATATTTGTTGTTCAGCTCACAGAGAAAACAAAACAAAGGTTTCCAAGAGAAACTAGCTGGGACAAAGACTGACACTGTCCTTTCTTTTTTTTTTTAGAGCATTATTAGTCTCTGTACTCGTGCCCAAAGACTTTAGCCAGTGGAAGCTCTTCGCTCCTCACCGAGGCCATGAATGTGGGGAGGAAATCATCCTCTCGTTGCGTGAGACCAGACGGTCGTTTGCCAGAGTCAGTGACTGCTCTCGTCAGCACGGCATTAATTAGGCATGAATACAAATCATAAGCAATAAACACATGGCCACAAGAGCCGCAACTACCTCCCAAATCAATTCAGAGCCTCGCCAAAGAGAGTAAATACAATAATCTGTTCAAGATTTGTTTCGCCCCAAACTAGACAGACAGCTAAGTGTTAGAAGAAAGTAAAGTTGTTTTGCTTTTTTTCCCAGAGAGAGGGGTTTAAAGATGGAAACATGGAGACCAGTATTGGTTTATGCTTCACACAGCAGCAGGCGTAGTCTAGTGGGAGATTCGTAAAGTAGGACAAACCTAATACAATAGTTTTCACCCCAAAAAATGTATTTTTCTTGTCCAACTGCTACTGAAGTCACACCAAACCAGGACTGTGCCGCTCCAAAACCTTTCATTTGTTTTTGCATCCTTTTACCCAGTTAGACAGACCTAGAGTTATGTTCTCCCAAACGTAATCCTGCATCATAACCAAAGTCCACGTGATCCACTTATGAACTGATGGCCAAACTTTCTCCTTCAAGATTTTCTGCTAGAGCAACACACGTGGCAAGTTCAGTCAAGTCCTCCTGGACTTTTTTCTCTTCCCAGATAGCAAAAGTACTTTGTGCAAATGGTTGTAAAAGAGGGAAAAATTACAGCAATCGAAGAAAATCTGCAAAGGAAAAACAAAAAATCAACCTCCCAATGTCTAGAAAGCAATAAAACTAAACTTATAGCAAAAATATGGAGAACAGTGTTCTGTTGCTGCCGAGACACACACTGCACCATCCTCACTTTATACAGGAA
The DNA here is from genome assembly GCA_903067095.1 of Girardinus metallicus. Lineage (NCBI taxonomy): Eukaryota > Metazoa > Chordata > Actinopteri > Cyprinodontiformes > Poeciliidae > Girardinus > Girardinus metallicus. The sequence continues at coordinate 4,457 of CAEGAE010035676.1, read as the reverse complement.
GCTCCCGCTATAGCAGAGACCATCATTAGCTAGTTTTTATTCGCAGTTGCAAATTTCAAATAATCCATGCCATGTATAATATTTACCAATATCGAAATAGATTGAAACAAACACGAGACAAATTATCTGGTTGAAAGGACCTAGTTTTGTTCACTTCTTAAACCTGCTGTAACAAACACAAACACCCCTAGCATTATGGGATATTCCAGCCTTCACATAAAGCTGTGAATTGAAGACCTTAGATGAATTCTTTGTGACCTCCTGAGTGAGTCGTTGATGTACTCCTAGAGTAATGTTGGAGGGCTTCGAAGTTCCTCCGCAAACCTTTCCAGATTAGACTTTATTTCTCATGCTTTCCTGGGATGTTTATATCAGGACATAATCTGTTGCTTCTTCGGAGTCTTCAAGCCTACTTCCTGATGCTTGAGACTTCTTGACGCTACAGATCGGGCTAGTGAAACCGAATGTATGAACTGAATACAAAAATCGATCGTCACAGTGGACCAGGTTGACTTGGACCTTCTTACCTCTATAAATGAAATAATAATTTGAAACCTGGTGATGTAATTTTTGATGTTAAAATTTGTTTGATCTCTAACATTTAAATATGGCAAAGAAAAAAAGCAGGAAAAAGGAAATGTGTAAGGGGAAAACTACCTTAGTGGGGAACTGTAGTTTTGTATGAACATATGAACGTATTCAGTTGTCTGTGTAGGTGGTAACCTCTCACTGGTCTAACTTACCACACAGTCACACAATATCTGTTAACTACAGCTTACAAAATAGTTGCTTCACACAAGTACACCTATTAGCTGCGGTTAAGAGCAATAGTTGACATTCATTAAGTTCCTGCACACTGACCCGTTCATGTGTTTTGTGATGAAATTAGTCCATATTTGTCTTTCTTGTGAACAAAATGTTGGCATCCTTGTTGCAGCCTGTTGACCGGCAGTGAGCAGCACATTACAGTTGAAGCAACTCCGGCATCAAATGAGAAATACTTCAAACTGAGGACTGTAAGGCAAAAAACTGATTTTTCATTTTTTATTCAAACTATGGCTATTCTTTTACAGTGGCAACTTCTCATGCCTGCATTGAGACCTAACAGACTCACAGTGCAGATGTTCACCTTAGACATTTTAAAACAACTTATTCTGGTCCCACGTTTTAGCATTAATAGTCTACTGAGGGACCTGATTTGGATATGTTTACGGAGAACTGTGTTTCAGATAGTTAAGCCGATGTGGTTAAATTGAAGTAAGTAAGTGTGTGCAGAGGTGGGGGGTGTGGAAGGGGATAGTTTGAGGGGACAGCTGTAACAGAATCACTTCATAAGTGGAAAACCACTCCCTGTACAATAGCCAGCCACAAACCAGAACTATGGTGCAAATGTTTTTCCAACATGGCATAGATGTACAGCGGTGCAGTGAGGTTTAAAAACGCATTCTTCTCTTCCTTCAGCCGAGAAACATGCAAAGGTCCGATTTGGGGAGTCCGCCTACGCCCCTTTCGAGCTGTTTTGAAATATTTTACTGCCTCTTGTCAGTTTTAAAACCCCGGGTTGCGTTTGACAGGGCTTTGTTTGGATTGCAAACAAAGGCCCTGAGCTGATGATCACATATGTCTTCCCTGCTGTTTCGCAGTTTCACTTTGGAGACAAGTTTACCGAGACAGTCTTTAGAGTTCCTGTTTAACCGAATGCAGAGCATTGAAGGGCTTATGAAGGGCGCTAAAATGCATTTGTTCTACACAACTTCACATGCTGAGAGCTGCTTTGCATCCGTCGGCACCGAAGGGTTAAAATTCAATAGCCTCTCAACCTGAATTTGTCGAATGGCCTTCCTGAGGAGGCCGAGGGGATGAACCACATTCCAGAGTCCGGCTGGGAGAGAACAAGATGGCCGCGTGTGACATGTGGCTTTGTTGGCGGGCGAGGGATGTCTCTCATGGTCATCACGGTGTCAGGGTCGGTTACCTTTAATCGCCGCTGACGGACAGCGAGGGTCCCCGGCACAACGGCGGGGCGGGGGGCCTCGTGATTCAAATCACAACTGCTTAGAAAGAAGGCACCGTGACCACACATTGACAGATTAACATTCCGCATGTTTAACTCATATCTCCGGAGGTGGGAGTGAGAGCTGGTAAACTCCCTCCCGGATTCCTCATCACATTGTTCGACCTTTTTCTCTCGAGCCCTTCGCGACGCAGAGCTGCGGGGAGGCGCTGGAATGCCCGACGCCGAATTCCTCCGAGTGGCCGTTTGACCTGTCGCTGCACTCAGTGTCAGCGCAAGCAGCGCCGTGGCTAACAACTGACCGTGAAACGGAGGGGTCGTTGGGGACCCAGACCTCGTGACCTACTGGTCCAGCAAACCCATTTCCAACTTCAGCATCAAGTTTTCAGTTTTGCAACAAAAGCTTATAGGCTGACCTTTAGATTTAGTATACTTGACTTGTAGCAACGTGTCATCAGTCTAATGGATTGTGTCAAACTCTTTGGGGATCATAAAATCTCCAGATTTTGAAAAGAAGGTGCTATGAAATAATTCATAGTACTCGTGTCCTGTCGTTTTCTGCCAACAGATCCCATCAGATATCAGGCGACTGTTTGAATCCTTCAGACTTCAGTCAGGCGTTTAGAATCCAAAATAAACACTAAAAGGCTTTGATTTACCGATGTGAGAGAGACGACACTAGATACATTTGATAAAGTAAAAATCTTTAATCAGATACTGAAAATCCGTACCGCCAATCACAATTCCCCAGAGTATTTCCCCTTTAAGTAGACTTGCATTTGTGTGTCCATGTTAGGTTTTTTGTCATTTGATCACTTGTTAGTGTTATGACTTATAGGTGAATTATTGATTCTGTGAGGCCAGATACAATATAGCAAATTAAGACCCAGTTCCAGTTCATGAGGTTCGCAGTTAAGGCCAGAGGAAAAATTAAAAATACACTTTAAAACTGATTATCATAGGCGTAACTTCCTGCACCTTTCTTCCTTTATGTCCCTGCATCTATTTGTGTACAGTGACTCGGCAGCAGCTGCATGCTGTATTCGAAGCATTAACAGTCAGTTGATGCTTTTTAAAATTTCGTAGTAAATGTAAATGGCAAGTTCGCTCAGTGATCTAGTGGACTGGACATCACGTGACTTACTGAGCCGTTGCTTTGCATTGAGTCGGGAATACCGGTGGTCGGGAAAATTACACAATCAAGCAAAGAATCCGAAAAAGGGACGCAAAGTTTTTATATTGTCAACACTATGACAGCAAGATAACAAGGTCCAAGGGGATCACATTTCACAGGGTACGTGTTTAAGTTAGCTAATCAACCACCGCGACTGTTCAGGCGATCAGGAATCGCAAAACGAAAATTCAAAAACATAAATCTTTAATGGACAGAATGTTCTGTCAGTGTTTTTACTTTTTGTGTGGGAAAAGTTTTTGAGGTTTTTTAGCGTTAATTTCTGATGAACAAATCTTTGCTCTGGGGCCTTTGTGTATTGGTTGCCATGGCAACGTTCTGGGTGACTGAGAAAAAAAATACATTCGCCCATTTTTTTGTGTGTTTTTTTTCCCTGGACTAATTGCATCATTTGTTCGAAGAACAGGATGAAATATTTCATAAAGCATAGGAGCCAAAGTTTGTTAAATTTTAAACCCTGGCTCTGGCAGCAACAATTAGTAAAATTAAATTATTGCCCATTATAAAAGAAAAACTGCTTTGTTATTTGTTGTATCTTTAAAGAACTGAAAGAAACCAAACTACACATAAATCTATTTGTAGATTTATATGCAGACAGAATATATATTTTTACATATCCAAACATCAGCATCTCAGCTTTAAGCCACATTTTATAGAATCCAGTAACATCGATGGTCACTTTACTCACCAAATGCCCCAACCAGACCCACAAAAGGTTTTGCATCTTTAATATTTGCTACATCATATCTCATCTGCTATGTGTAAGTCAGCACATGAGACAGTTGCCAACCAACTGAGAGACAGCTGTGGAGTCAGAATCACATAATTGAAAAAGACAAAGTTTGGATTCATTTGATTTACACAGAAGTTATTTATTCTGATCAGGACGTATATCCTAATGTATTGGATAAGACTGCTTGGCATTCACGTTTAAGCTTTGGCATTATTCTTAGCACTAATAGAAGTAAAGGCCTTCCAGTAACTGTGGGTGCATCAACGCCACGTCCCTCCTCCCCCAAACAGATGTACCTCTTCCTCGTCCCCACCGACTTGCAACACAAAGTTACACTCTTGCTGATTATAGACAATTTTGTTTTTAGAAATAACATATAATAATGAGTTTGAATACATCAATATAATGGAATAGCTTAATAATTAGTTCATTTTAAAACCACTCATGAGGTAATATATCACGCCAGCAAAGCAGGCTCCAAATAAAAACTTAAGCAGCACTGCCATTTTTTATGATAT
>CAEGAE010035674.1:0-13120 GCA_903067095.1 Girardinus metallicus | reverse complement strand
ATCCGGTTAATTTCAGAATGTAATATATGTGTTTCTGTTTCTTTTGAGGTTTTTCACCTTGATGGCTAAATGGCTAAAAAACTAAGTGGCTGTAAAGCAATGGTGACCATCACTCAAAATAAAGATGGATCAACTAAACTAAAGGCTCTTTGAGTGGAATCCAGCTAAAAAATTTCACAGTAGAGACTATCCATTTCAAGTTGGGAATCACACAGTTAAACTAAACTGACAAGAACTTGACAATGGTTTTAAATGAACTGAACTTGATCATTTCCATTCAGAATCCATTTTAATCATAGTTTCGGTTGTGTGTGATTTTTATTTCTGTTTTTATATATTTACCATATCTTCCAGTTCCAGTATCAACTGTTTTTTTTACCAAATGTTAGTGTACTGGTCTTTGACGGGTAGAACTTGCATTGTTTTGAAATTATCAATATATTACTTGAAAATGGTCTCAAAACAAAAAATATTGTTGCTTATTGCAATTATTACTGGGATATCTTATCGTCCAGCCAAATGACTTCACAGATTTATTTATCAAGTCCAAATATATACTGTCATTTTCTGAGCTAAGCCACATTAATGGATAAATTAGTGAGTAAAATAATCCCCAGAGGCAGCGTTGGTTTCCTCACATCGCCAGTCCTGAGGACGAATTCCTGAACCTGTCTCCTTTACCACCACAGGAATTAGGACAGCTAGCCAGCAGCCAGTTATTTATCCCGCACACAGCTAATCATTATGCAAATTCATTCAATTACAAAAGTGGGGGAAGAGTGGTCTTCTGAAGATGAGGAATTGCAGATAATTAGCACGAAGGCATTTTGTTTGAACCGAGCCACTTCGACTTGGGACGCGCTGCAGAGGTTGGGTGATAAACAAGCAAAGAAACACAGAGGGAGGGCAGGGAGAGTGGGGGAGGACTAAAACTTGTTCATCCAAACCCACACAGAGATAAGCAGGAGGAATAATCAGCTGTTTTTGTTGCTAAATGCTAATGTCTGCAGAATGAGCCACCTTCCAGTCTGCCGTCTCCAGGTTCTGACTGATGAACAGCTTCTGTCTGAACCGCTCCGGCTGTGGCAGCAGAGCTGATCTGATGTTAGCTCGCGCTCTGTCTGCCTGCTCGTTGTTTGCTATCGGTATCATTGTTTCCATTCCATTTCACAGCAATCGGCCTTGGTGAGGGAAAAGTGCTTTTCTATCCTAGAGCTGCGTCTTTGTCATATCAAGGCCTCCAGCTTGAGCTTCAGATTTTTTATAAGACAAAAAAACTTGTGTGTGTGTGTCTCAGGGAACCTTTTAGTGTTTTTTTTTTTTTTTTTTTTTTTTTTTTATGGTTTATCTGCAGCATGTACCAGTGTTGTCGCAGTTTAACTCCATAGTGCATGGCTCTTTAATGTGTGCATAGTGTGAGTGAACGTGTCTATGAGCCCAACAATATGCTGAGGATGCTGATGGATCTATTTTCAGCTAAAGGATTCTCTGTCAAAAGAAATTGCATTAGTGTGACAACAGACATAAAAGGCTGGTTGAAAGCTCTTTCGCTAGAATAAAGAATCTTTTATCTAATCCAGGGCCAGCAATTTTTTTAGTTTTATTTTTTTTTATTTTTACAAACTGAATGCAAAGACCTCTGTCATGTTGTTATTTTTTCAAAACTGACCAAACAACATTTTTTGGAGGGCTATTTTAATTCCTTCTTCCCTTTGTCCTCCTTTTTTCACGTTCGTACTAACAGAGTGTTTTCTCACGTGATAGCCCTGTAGACTTGGTTTGATTGGAAACCAAAGTTGCTACATTTGCTCCATTTTCATTTGGTGCGGTTCACTTTCACACTGCACTGTGTCAAACCAACCAAACCATTTGGAAAACCTGTTCCCTGCCTCGCCTGAGGTGGCGCTGCACTGAGAACCTGAAGTAGCAGAGCAGCCAGTGACTCTTTTTTCACAACAAAAGTAACAGGACAAACACCTTTGAAAAAGTTCCACTTTTGCCCTTTTAGGTCACAGAATATTTTCCCAAAAGTCTTCAAGATGATAAAGATGTTCTTTGATCAATAACTTGGCGTTCTATGTGGGTTTTTTTTAGTTACTTTCCTGTTGTTGAAACTTTAAACTTCCATGAGGACAGTCCCCCTCCCCTCCTCCTGCCGCTCTGTTGCTACCTTTCATAACACATTCTGCAGGTGCTCTTGTTACATTCTTTCTTGCATGCTTCTCTCATCGATCTTCCCGCTCGCAATTCCGGATCATGCAGGCTCTCGGGGTTGATAAAGCAGTCAGCACTACCGTAGCGTTAAGTAGGTAAACATTTCCATTCCCCGCTGCGCTTACTTTGTGCAGTTGCCTAAACCTCGTATTGTTTTTTTTTTTTTTTTTTTTTCAGCTCTGCTTCTCGTTCATTTCCGTTTTCTTGCTTACTTCCCCCCTTCTTTCATCGGCTCTCCTGCCCTTGTTCCTTCCCCCTCATCCGCTCAATCTTTGCATGTGGATTCCAAAATGGGCAGAACCACAGATGAAAAAGTGGAATGGAGTCGACTGAAGAGAGCCAATTTCTTCATCTCTCTGGTGGAGATTAGCAGAGGCTCATTGAAACGTATGCTTTGTGTTAAGGAGTCTGCCAAACGACAGAAAATGGTTGGGGAATTCTTAATTACCTTTTTATTACCCCGTGTGTAAAATGGCTGCCCCCATTATAAAGCTCGAGACAATGTTCATTATTACGTTACCCCAGACGACACTGAGACAGGTGCATCCAACATGAATTACAGTTAATGTCTTTGTGAAAACACCTTTTTGTTTTTTTCTTGGTCGTGAGTGATTAGTAATCATATAAGGTAATTTTCAAAGATTGTAGATGAAATAAATTCCATTTGTTTATTGCTGTAAACACACCACATTTTTTGTCAAGTATATGAAAAAAAAATAAAAAATAGCTGTTTGGGACTGAGATTTGCACGCAAGTCTAGGTTTTGGCCAATATTAGATTCCCACAGAATGACAAGCTGCAGTAAAATGCTGCAGTTTTTTTAGTGCAGGTTTTTGTTTATTATATCCTCATAGCCTTTTGTTGTAACATAAATTTGGACTCCAGCTGATGGTTAGCCTTTTCAATTAACCTGAACACATTCTTACATCATGGCTGTAAGTGACAACAGCCCCGTTTATCTCGTCCTACTAGTTCAAAATGCCATTTTTCTCTTTACCAAAACATAAACATAACCAAAAGTATTTTTGTAGAGTAGTATAACAAGCTGATATTAATCAGTTAATTAGCTAAGATAGTTTGAGCTGTAGTTGTAAAACCATATGGCTAAATAGCCGTGATGGGTAGACACTCCTTTAACTGCCATATCATAACTATCAGCATTTTTTTTGACTAGAAATATTTCCAAACAGTTGAATTTGTCTGTGCTGCAAAGTAGGGAGGAATTCTAGCAGCCATCTATCAGCCAGCTGGCCAGCAGCATGCAGCAGCAGACAAGGAAATAATAGTATTCCATTACTTCATGCTAAAAGCTTGAACTTTTTCCTGGAATCTCATTTGTTCTTTAGACCAGAGAACGGGTACGACAAAATAACTTTCAGCTGGTAACCACCCATGTCTACTTGAATCTCCTCTGAGTGGAACCAGAGATCCTGCTGCACTCTGGTTCTGTGGTAAATACAGACCCATTAACTCCCATTAGGGATCATTATTATGTCCTCTTTCGTCATTCAAGGTGACTCGCCAAGATCATGTGCTGTGTGAGCTTTCAACTCACATTGCTCTGATTGCAGATTCAAAAAGGCTGTGGCGTATAATCATTGGTGAATTTAACCCAGGGCCAAACTTTGTTACTAACCAGACGCATTGAGAGATTTAAGGATAGTAAAAGCAAAGTTTATGCTCTCTATTCTCATTGTGTTACTGTACTCTTTTGCCAGCTCAGTGACTATCAATATATTTAGCTACTATCAACATTTTTTTTTAAAAAAAAGCAACATGACAAACCTAGCAACCTTTTTTGTGTGTCATTAGAGACTTTGGCTTTTGTAACGTTGATATTCCTTTTTTCTACTTCCTGTGTCACACGTTATCAAATATGCCAATTAGATGACATCATCTAGTGACTTTTAAGACAGCTAATGGCTAATTTTTGTCCTGAGAAGTTGGCAACAGTGTTACACCCATCACATTCTGTTGATCAGTACATTACTCAGCTTAGCAGGACACTAAATGATGATACACCTCTGTTATGTGCGAACCCACAGACTGAACAACTACAGCTACACTATGAATCTCTCATTCCACAATCCCACAGTAGCCCTTACAGTTCACAGTGGTTGCAGGTTTTGATTGCCTCAGGGTTGTTAGACGGATCAATTTCAATCCCCTCATTCTGTGTCAGAACCTCAGATGATTATGAGACTTAATAAACACAATAAGATCACGGAACAGAAAGAAGATCTGAAAGAGGTTAAACGGAGTAAAGAGATTTGTACTTGGTGTCTGGGATTTGAGTCTCTAACAGTTTTTATTTGGTGTAAAAAAAAGTATCTCAGGAAGCCACAAATGGCAGCTCTGGCAGTTAAGCTAATATCTGTGAAAGGGTTTTTGTGATTTATTAGCCATTGAGACTGACAGACCTTTTGCTGAAAATATGTTCATGTTGGTGTTAGTTTCACAGTAATGACCCATAGACGTCTCTGAGAGTGAGCGCTTTAATAAATGACTTCAGGTCATTTTAGAACAAAGTGAGAACATGTTCTCTCATGTCACAAACACACTTGAGACTCCCTAAAATATAAACTTTCCTCTATATTCAGAGATTCAACACTCTTTCATTAACTTACACCTGATTTTTTAATGTACTCCATAAATTTACAGTTTAGACCTGGCAGCAGGTCCTTGGTTATCTGGAAATATTCCAAGTCCTCCAACTCAGAATAAGGAAAGTCCCATTATGCAGTTAAATTATTTTGAACTGGAATGTCGTTTTCCATGTTCCCAGTTGGAAATTCAATAAGCTGGTTACTGCCTGATGTCAGAATTTCAACTGGGAGTCTACGATCTCCAAGCAGGTTCGAGTTGATTTACTAATGTGATTGCCACACAAATAAAACACACTGAAAGTTCAGTGCAAACTCCATAACAAGCATGATGTGTGCTTGTTATGACCCTTGGCTGTTTGTCATGATAAAAACAGTAGCACACACAGTGCTTTACCACACCTAAAAATGTATAGAATACAGAGAAAATCAGTATTATCCACTTATATCACCAATAGTGGTTGGTACGAAAATATTTAGCCAAATCCCAGTGGTTCCACCAGAATATGTGATGTCATTTCCAGAACGAACCAGTTGTGACATCATAACTAGAATCATTACAAAAACTAGTTTGTTTGTTTAGAAAAAACAATGACGGCAATGAGATTTCTTCAGAAATTCAACATTCTACTACTGTAGTCTTTGGAAAATAGAATATGGAACAACTACAAGCCTAATAAGACATGATAAACTGACTGGTCGGACAAGTAGAGCATTAATCAGAGCCGTGTTCATATGTCCATCATAACTGAGGAACCTGCAGAGATTCATATCTAAGATCGGATCATTTTTAACAGTCGTATTAAAACTAGTTTAAAAAAAAAACATTTGTCTGCACCAATAGACAAATGTGGTTGTAGTGAAATAGTGGCAAGAAAAAAGACATAATTAAAAGAGAGCCATATAGGCTGCACACTAACAATGCAGCAGAAGGTCCTGTGGTCAGATGAGACCGAAATAGAACTCACTGGGCTAACATCAGATGTTATCCGTGACTAAAGTTTGACTTTAAACTTCAGCAGGGTGGCTAAACAATGAGAATAGCTATCGCAATAGACCTGTGATCAGTATCAATAGAAAGTATGTCTGATAGAGTGTTGATAATTTGACTGAACTCTGATCCAGAACCGTCAGTCTGGGGGATGCAGACAAAGGAAAGGCCAGCCCAGCAGTCGCATGAACACGGTCGGCTGCAGTGGTGGAGAAGAAACAGGGCTAGGCCCCCATCTAGAGCATCAAACGTGGTAGTATCCATTTGGATTGTGGGATATAAAGGAATTTATCACAACAAATGTGGGCGACTGGTACGCTTCGCTATGAAATCTCAACTGTTTGGGGACAATCTTCACATTTCACAGAATACATACAGCACGCCTGAGTATGGGGGAGAAGTTTCATGTTTCGACACTGTACCACGTTACTGCTCAAAAATAAAGTTTGGGGCGGAGTGAAAGGAGAACATGAATGCTCCAGCTCAAGAGGAAGTTGTGGACAGGAGAGGAAAGGTCACATCACCAGTTTGACAGCGTTTAAGACAAAAACCAATTATAATTATTGATGTCAGTTGATATGAAATGCTTAAATCCTGATATTTTTTTCAGCCCAACTTTAAACCATACTGAACAAACTAAAGCAAAATTCTGGAATTAAATTTTTATCCTGAGGTATTTTAAACAGGGCTTCACCGACTGAGGATTTCCGGTTGATCACAGATCTTTTTTTTAGTGTAAAGCATGGCGGTGGCACTATCATGCTGAAAAAAGGCTGTTCTTCAGTAGGAACAGGGAAACTGATCTTAAAAGCTTTTACAAAACCAAAAGGAAAAACCGTGTTACGAAGTCGTCAGCATCCCATCGTCTGCTTTTGAAGTCCGTGCAAGTATCAGTTCTCCCTCGTCACATTGCACATGATGCAGTTTTGTCCTGATGTTTGCATTGATGAAGAAGAAACATACAAACAGTTGACATTTGATCAAATATGTTCACAAACGTGAACAGGCTCTCGTCGACGGCGCCAAGCAATGCAGATGCCAGCAAGGGCCCGGTTTATAGGTTTTTAAATGAGGATGGGACAGAACAAATGGGTGGTTTGGCCATAGTATTTCTGTCATCTCAACACAACGGAAAAACAACAACACTGCAGGCTCGTGAATAGACTCCGTTATTAACCCCATAAATCACCGAACCGCTGATGGATGCCATATACGAGACGATTCATCAGATTTTCTCCCTATCTTTTTCTCATTTGCAGTCACGCTCACGTGTGTGCATCGGCATACACATACACCAAAACATAAGCATGAAAAATGTGAATAGTTGGAACTCTTCTGCTCTGTAGCATGGCATGCTATACTTCAACAATGTTTTATTTTTTTCCCTTTCCATTATTCTGCTTTAAACAGAGGATTTCTTTTCTACAAATGTAGCCATATCCTCACTAGTTCTAGCTGGTGTTAGACAAGGTATTTGCCACTTGGCAACAGAGGGCTACTAGGAGTAAAGATAATCTCTCTGTGAATAATCCTGGTGGTTCTCATGCCTCCTGTTGGTGGGGGGAGTAAAAAAAATCGAGGGTTGATGAGATTACAGGTAATGAAGAGGAATGGATTGAGGCAGAGCAGATGAAAGTAGGAGGGAGTTTTAACTCCATGACCAGAAACTTTGTGATAGTGATTTAAGAGGTCAGAGAAGGGAGATAAAGGCTTGTGCATTATTAATGCTGAATGGATCTAAGTGGATGTGACTTGAAGTTTCTGCTGGTTCTTGCTGAAAAGCGAGAATATTTATCAAAGTGTGTTACCACAGCACTGCAAAGTAATACATTTTTTTTTGTCCAGGGCCTGCTTGTACAGTGTAAAAATGTTTTTGCTGAGGTTCTCTATTGTCTGTGATAAAAGTTGAGATTAAAGCATCCCAATGAATGTTTTATTTTTTTTAATGCAGCCGGGAGGAGAGTGGTTTTCATTTGTCGGCGGCGATGGCTTCAAAAACAGCACTTCCTCTGGTGTTTCTAAAAGCGCAGAACGTTTAAACGCAGGTGAACGAAGTTTGCAAAGCAGACCGGTGAGATGGATAACGGTGTTGGGTCCATGTGCATGTAGATTGGTCCAGTGTCTGCGTGTGCTTCTTTGTGTACTGTACATATTTGCACACGCGGGTTTGCGTGACAGATTGTGTGTAAGCTGGAGGTTCGCTGTCACCCCCAGTGTAGATTGATGGCTTTTAGACAGGTAATTTATGACCTCTCAGTGGCAGGCAGTGAGAAGGGTGATGTGTGACTTTCCCCGCAGATAAACAAGCATTGCTCTGTGGTCCACATCGCCTCACCTCTACATGTTTGTGGAAGAACTGATTTAGCCCCCGATTTTTATTACATATTTTGTCCCATCAAACAGCTCTGAGCTTTTGATCGTTCTCTTTTCCTTCCCATTTATTGTTCTTCTGAAAAAATCCATTTCAATCATGTCTGAGACTTTTATGGATAATTATAGAAAAATAATAATTTCTCTATGTGGAGGCACAGTGGCAACACTAATGCATGCTGTAGTTGGTGGTAATGGACCTAAATGTTATTTGTTAGCCACAAAGAAGATACACAGAAGTGACTACAGTGATCACAATTGTGTGCAAATTGTGTGAAACATTTTTGTTTTTGTCTCTGCTGACCAGTATTGAGTTAAAGTACAAATTGCTGCAAGCAAAAACAACACCACTGCTAGCTAAAATAGACCTTGTTGGGAACATGGACAATTTTGATTAACTATAAAGTGACTTTAAGGGCTTAGATGGTTTTTAACATGTCATGTTTAGCAGTGTAGCAGAATTGTCTGAGTGCCAAGGTGAGGCCCAACGGACTCACTCTCATGGCTTTCTCTGTGATTCTCCTCTTTATATACACGTAAAACTTAATTAGAAATCGCTTTGGGTTTATTTCAAATGGAATGGAGACTGAAAAGAAAACAGGGAGATTTGTGGGGATAGGTGTAGAGGAGAGAAAGAAGTATAGAGTACACAGACCCTACCTAGAAGTCTGCTTCTACATGTGCAGAAAGAGAGAAAACGCAACAAAACCAAGAATCCATAGCAAGCTTTTCCTTTCCTTCCTGTGAGTTGGAGGAATTGCGTGAATGTTATGGCAAATATAAGGGTTACATGGCACTCGCCCCTTTTTTTTATGAAACTATTCTCTTGGGCACCAATCGTGCCGAGTTGGGATAAAAATTGAATGTGGGAAGACTGTTGGCCAATGATTGGCTAGCGGACGGATTCACTGGTTGCTTTAAGAGGTCGACTCCTTTACAACAACCAGCCATTTGTAAAAACTCACATTTGGAAATCTTAAGGACAATGGCAGACTGAGGAGAATGATCAATATAATTTCTATGTCCTCCATTGTTATTTGTGTCATGTACAGAGGACGTTGCTCTACTTTTCGCATTTCACTATATAACAAACCGACCGACTAGATCTGATAATAAATTGTAAAGGAAAACCACTGGAACTTTGTAGAGTCGAACAGAGTTGAGCTCTACTTGATTTCCATGTTGACAAGGGATGATGGGTAACAATAAATCTGCTGTCAAGTCTAAACAGGAAAACTTTTCCAAATAGTGTAACCATCCCACAGTAGACCAGACGGCAGGATTCAGGGCCGCAGACATTGATAAATGAATACCTTACATGTCTGGTTATGGCTGTTGGGACTGTTATGATTCAAAGTATTAACATTGTTTAAAACCAAAGTTTTTTTTTTCTCAGTTTAAATGATTCTAGATCAGTTGCTCACCTGTTGCTAAAAATAAGGTTTACAAAATGTTTGTGAAAATAAGAAGGTAGACATTTCATTGCTTCTTTGACATTGTAACGCACTTAAAAATAGACAGGAAATGGTCCAATCAAATCAACACCGACACTTTTGAAAACATGTTTATCATTAAAATCTTAACTGCATTTGTGAAAAAAAATGTATTCTCAGTTTCCCCCAAGATATTTCTCTTTTGTTAGTGAACTTAGTATCACATGGTTTATAATCCAGATGCATCACCATCCTGTTATTTTCTTACAGCTACATTGCTTGCCGTTTGTGCTTCACAATATCTAAGGCATTTTAAATCAATAAGCACTTCAATGCCAAATAATAGTTAACCACACTTTAACGTTTTTATTCCTATAACTCGTACATAGTGACACTTTTTTAATACAGCAAAGACCCTCCTAACCTTTTCCTTTTGCTTTACCCCTCCCTTGGTGGGAAGCTTGGAGCTTTGACATGCCAGTCATCATTTACAGTAATATAGTGTAAAATCGATCTCACCGAGAACCCCGCTGGAACAGTAAATTTGGGAGGGGGCTACAGATTAATTTCAAGGTCCTTTTGGTGAAACATATGGTCTATCTGAAACGGGCAGAACACATGAAGGAGTAATATTACATTGTAATTCATCATGTGGCTGTTGTCTCCACTCCCCTTATGTCTGCGACATACATTTATTGAGGGGACAAGACAGAAATAAACATCAAATGTTGGCCTGGCTCAATCAATCCCTTTGTTCGTTCAAATAATTCTGCCCTGGAGAGCAGCGCTGAGGCAAACTACGCAAAAGCGGGGCGTCGCCAAGCAGAGAGGCAAGAAAGATTTGTGAGCAGACTCTGACTGATGGATATGGAAGTTATTGCGCTACAGGGAATATGTGTCATTTGTTGCCAGGTGCTTGTCTCTTGTTTCTTTTATGGCAGTGACTGCTTCGCAGTTGCATGAGCAGACAGCATCCAGAGAGCCTCCTTAAATATGTAAAGTGCATACACAGAGACTCACTAGATTTAACCCTCGGTTAAAGAAACAAAAAGGTCAAGCTGCCTTGCAGAAAGGACACAGCATGGGTACAGGCTAGTTTTGAAGGTCTCATAAAGGACATTTTCTGTACTTGACATGACAAAAGTCTAAAGCTGCAGTCTATCTGGCCTTAAACAAGTTCTGGAGTTTCACTCTGCTGGGAGACTTGACAAGAATGGGTTTCATTCTCCCAGTCTGAATAATATAGATTTACTACCAGCACTTAAAGGGGCAGTATTATGCATTTTCCAGGCACATAGTGCCATTTTATAGCACAGTCTAGTAACTGTTACCTTCAGTTGTCATAAAAATGCTATATATATCAAAAATGAATTTGCCACAGGAGATTACAGAATTCCTCAAACATGCATGAAAGAATCAAAGCAACACTCCAGGTATGTGGAATAACAGTATAACGTTATGTAGGGATAAAAAAGTGGATTTAAAAACATTTTCAAACAAAACAGTTTCACTCTGCTCTGGAGTCTTGGCAAGCATAGATTTGATTCTTCTAATCTGAATATAGATTTACCATACCATAGATTTACCAGTCATTTAACACTTAAATAAACGTGGTCTTTACTAAATATTTTTTATAGACTTGTTAAAAGACTAAAGCAATGTTGAGACTGTGGTAAATGGACTTCATTTATTTACCGTTCAGACCAAAGAACTGTGATTCTCAGGTTAATAATCCATATGTATAAAAAGCATCACATAAGCAAAAGCTAGCATTTTTAATGTAGCCAAGAGAGCTACATTAGCATTGGCTTTTTCATAAGCGTGTAATCCATTTAGTACCAACTTAAGATTTTAGCAGCTGATTATTTGACTTGAGGATGTCATGATTTGAGTTTTTCTGTGTTCTGTGGAGTCTCTGTGTTGTCTCATCTATCCGTTTATTGTCAGACCTGTTCCTCGTTGCCCCCTTGATTGTCTCCCTGTGTATTTAAGTCCACCTGTTGTCTCTGTGTCTTTGTCGGATCCTTGTCGTAGTCAGTTGTCTTGTGTGTCTTGTCGCGTCTTAGTACGTTGTCACAGTTGAACTGTGAAGTCCTGTGTCGGTGTCAGCTTCCCGTCCGCTGTGCTGCCTGCTCATTCGACTGCTGAGCTGTATTGGTTTTCTTTTTCCATTAAATCATCATCATGTCATCTCAACCTGGGTCCTCAGCGTTCATTCCCACCACCACTAACCCTCAACTTATGACAGAGGAATGATACCTGAGAACTTCATCTGTGCTCCAGCTGAAGACGCACAACGTAGTTCTGTCAGTCTGTTGTTAATTATTGTGGATTTCTTGAGGATCCTGATGCTCTTGTTCTCTAAAATTAGACAACTCATGTCCTCACAAGATTCGGAAAAATTAGTTCATGCCTTTGTTTTTGGTAGACTCGACTACTGTAACGCCATTCTTACTGGATTATCTAAAAAAGTGATAAGACAGCTCCAGCTTCTCCAGAATGCCGCTGCAAGAGTCCTGACTAAAACAAAAAGAGATCAGCATATCAGTCCAGTTCTAAGATCCCTGCACTGGTTGCCTGTTGCTCAAAGAATAGAATTTAAAATCTCCTAATGGTTTATAAAGTACTTCATAATAAAAACCCAGACTACATTTCTGATCTTTTTCAACCCCATATACCACTCAGACCTTTAAGATCATCAGTATTAAACCTACTAACTATTCCGAGAGTCAGAACTAATCATGGAAAAGCAGCTTTTCATTTTTATGCTCCAGCGCTCTGGAATAAGCTTCCTACTCATTGTAAGACTGCCCCAACCCTGAGCTTATTTAAAACAAGGTTAAAAACCTTCTTATTTGAAGTTGCCTGTTCTTCATTCTAATTGTTCACTACATTTAAATTTTTAATGTCTACTTTGTCTATTTTTAATCTGCTTGATTTTTATTTATTTTTTTTTTTGCTATCTTCCTGTTGTATGTTGTTTTTAATTTTCTTGTACAAGCACTTTGAATTGTCTTTGGCTGAAAGGTGCTATATAAATAAAGTTGTTATACAATGTGTCTCTGGGAGGGGGGTTTAGAGGGATTCTTAGAGACTCCCTGTTATACTCTTCCATCCACTCAAATACCCTCTTCCCGGACCCCACAGCGTTCGTTGTTTTTTTTTTGTTTTTTTTCCATTCATCCATACCGCTTCCCTCTCCCCCAGTAGGGGGCGCGCTCCACAGTTTGGGAACCTCTGTGTTAGACCAACATGAAGAGGTGAATAACTGTTACATAGAAGGAAAAGGATAATTAAAAAAAAAAATTTTCAACAAGATAAATTATAAATTAGAAAAATATGTTGTTTGATACATAGTAGGGCTGCACAGTGGCGCAGTTGGTAGAGCTGTTGCCTTGCAGCAAGAAGGTTCTGGGTTCGATTTCCGGCCCTGGGTCTTTCTGCACGGAGTTTGCATGTTCTCCCTGTGCATGCGTGGGTTCTCTCCGGGTTCTCCGGCTTCCTCCCAC
>CAEGAE010035664.1:0-15110 GCA_903067095.1 Girardinus metallicus | reverse complement strand
AACCTGCGACCACCGGCACGAGGACTAAAGCCTCCATATGTGGGTTGTGCTTTGCACCTGCGCCACCACAGCACCCCCTATTTTACATTTTTTATGTACTGTCACATTTTTCGATCATACATTAAACTGTTTCTTCCGAGCCATTTATTTATTTCTACATTTATTGCCAATTACGTCAGTTTTCTGAAAAAGTATCTGTTCTTTTTCAGATGGCCAGAGCTTCAAAGTAATTTTGATATTAAAGATTGTTTCATTAAAGTCAGAAATTGTGGTTTAATAAATTATAAAGGATATCCATAAAACTGGATAATTTTTTGCCCTTAAACATAATTCATATCAAATCAAATTCAAGAATAATCTAAGCTCATTTAAATCAACAATTCATTAAAATTGATCTTAAAAAGTACTTAGAAGTAAAATAATCTGTCAATTGAACTATTACTTTTTTGTTTGTTTTAATCCCTTTTAAGGAAATATTGCCTTAGCACAGTCTCCTAGTCTTATGAAGAAGTTACTTGTAAGTTAGTCTTGTATTATTTTTAAGTGTATTAAAATATTTGCTCTAGAAACTAGACAAAAATACTTGGAAATATTTTGTGTTTTGCGATGTAGTTCTCAAGAGCAGCAACTTTTAAATGATCTAAGACATCTGAACAAAATGGCTGACTCCTAAAATGGTGTCTTAGGGTCATTATAGATAGAAGAGAAAGGAGCACATTTCCACCAAAAACAATTTCTAGAAAAAACTAGGAAATTTCTGAGTTTCAAAAGTAAAAAATTTTTGACTTTTGAAAGTTGTCTGGTTGGTTAGAATGATAGAGTAGGATATAAAACCCTTATTATGACTCCCCCCTTCTCTCTCTGTGTCCAAGAAGCCTCCTTTTCAAATCCTCTGGGATTTGAGGACAAAGTTCAGGTATTATTTGACCTTTTGTGATGCTAATCAGCTGCTCCCAGTAAAAACAATACCTTGTTTCCACGGTTACTGATCATAATAACTCTCCGAAAGTAAGAGCTGCACAGCATCCAGAAGCAGAGGGAATAATTGTCCAAACAGGTGAAAAAAAACATGAGAACTAACAAAGCTGCTCTATCGTATTGGTGTATAGAACGATAGTCTGTGTGAAAGGTTTTTTACTACTTTTCTTTTATCAGACATGTTTAACTCGCTTTAACAGTTCTCTTTAAATCTGGAAGATTAGTCTTACAGTATTAATGTGATTTTAATAGGCTATTTAACCGTATTTAAATTGTGTGTATGTGTAATTTCCCTGTCCACCGTTCACGTTCACATTTTAGTCCGGTAGGGGGCGGTAAAAGCACCAGCCGACATGCTAACCGCCAACATTCCAAGACGAGAAAAAGAGGAACCTGCTAGCCGTTGGAGGTGAAGTCGTTGCGGAAAGACATGCGGGAGTTAGATTAACGTGCGTGTTAGTGGCGGTTAAACAACTTTATCCTGTAAAAGTTTTATTCCTGTCACTTCGCTACGACCACAGGCTTCCGATAGAGACCGCCGGAGTTGGGTTTTCTCGAAGCGGAGTTACGAAAATCAACAGAGGAAGGTAAGGCCGGCTAACGCGTGCTGCCGCCCGCCATTGTTTATGAGCCGGGCCTGGACTATTTCCTGGATTTAACCGTTTATTAATAAATCCAGAACTCATGTATTTAAACGCTACTGTATTGTTCAGTCGTGTTTGTCGTAAAGTTGCATAAAGTTGTTTAAACAGACTTGACTTCCATTAGGCATAAAACACGGAGATAATAGGCAGGGAAATTGAGACACTAGCACAAATTTGCAATTACAGTCCACACCTCACTTTTTGTTGTATCAGTATTGCAGTAGCTGAATCTGTTTAGAATGGTGTAAGAAATTGTTTTTCGAAAACTGTAGAGATCTTTATTAAGTCTAGTTTAATAAAAAAAAAATAAATAAATAAATACACAAATGCCGTTTGAGAGCCACCAGTCTGGTCGTAGTTACGAACCGTTTAGCTCAGTCCGTGTCTTTCTTTAGAATAAACTATGTTTTAAAAAAAAAATGCATGCATGTATTTTTTTTTGGTTTAAAAAAGGGCAGATCTAATGGGTTTTAATGCAGCCATCATGGCGTCAGACCACCTGCGGACACGGTGGGCTGGTTTCAGTACTTTCGGGTTTCGGTTCGTGTCACTACGTGAAGAATCCGCACAACACAAACGGTCGTAAGGTAAATAGTTTGCGGCCGGTTAACGGAATCCCGTTTGGGTTTTAGCGGCAGGCAAAATCCCGTTTCCATGGAGACGGTTTGTTTACCTCCCGGACGGGAGAAAAATGTCGCGGCCCAAAAAAAAATGGGGGAAAAAAAAGCTAAATAATGTGGTCAAAACAACCTGAAAACGCAAAATCTCAAATGTCAGTAAATAACTAGGATATTCTCAGTTGAAAAATTATTAATTTTGTGAAGAAAAATTGTTTGTTTTTCTTTTACAATTTTCATGATTATTGGGATAAATTTACGATAGTAAATATTTTAAAAATAGTAAGATATTTTCTGAAATTGTAAAGTAAAAAAAAACAATTGCAACAAAAAAGTCCTCTGAATTTGAGGTGACAAATTTATAAAATGCACATTCTAATTTAAAATGGCAAATATAATATATGCCTATAATCGTAGAAAATTTTAAATTTTCCCGCACAATTTTACAGTGTCTTAACAGAGAATGTCACCCACAAAAAAATTATTGGAAATATGTAACATTTTTTGGCAGAAATGTACTCTGTGGCCAATGTTTTATAATTTTTTTTTATCTACAATGCTCCCAACACTCTGTAAATACATCACATTTTTGGACATTTATTTTTAAAGTTATGAGTTTCTTTTATTTTTCTTCCATTTTCCTTTAAACTCCATTAAACATTCAGAACGATGCGTCCCATTTCTTTGCATAGTTTACCTAAACTTGAGTTAATTAAAATATGGTAAGCCAATTTAATTAAAATAATTAAGCTCCAATGTGTCCAGATTTTTAAATTCAAAATTAAATTCTTTTATGAGGTTAAGTGATTTTTAAAGAGGATTTAGACAATTATGAACAAGAATATAAATGTTAATGCGTCACAGAAATTAGCAAAATAAATTATGAGAATGTTATAAAGAATATTTCATCATATTCACATTTTTCATTTTGTACCATAGTCGAAAGAAGAGTTGACATATTACATCATTTACATGAAAAAGAACCAGAACCGCCTTGTTTTCCCAGTCGGACCCAGCTGTGTTTCTGTGCGTCAGTATGTTTTCATGTGTTTTCTTTGTCCCAGCAGCTAAGGAGTGATGTCGTACTACTCGTCATCCCGGAGCTCGTCCCGGGCCACCGACTGTAAAGTTTACGTCGGTGACCTTGGAAACGGCGCCGCCAAGGGGGAGCTGGAGCGGGCCTTCAGTTACTACGGGC
This sequence comes from Girardinus metallicus, assembly GCA_903067095.1. Classification (NCBI taxonomy): domain Eukaryota; kingdom Metazoa; phylum Chordata; class Actinopteri; order Cyprinodontiformes; family Poeciliidae; genus Girardinus; species Girardinus metallicus. The sequence continues at coordinate 11,673 of CAEGAE010035664.1, read as the reverse complement.
CCCTGAGGACCGTGTGGGTGGCCAGGAACCCGCCCGGCTTCGCCTTCGTGGAGTTCGAGGATCCCCGAGATGCAGAGGACGCGGTCAAAGGCATGGACGGGAAGTAGGTCTCGTCCTCCATCGAGCGGGTTTTTAAGTAGAACAGGTTAGCATTTCTGCTCCCTGCACTCACGGCGGCCCTTCATTCCCAGGATCCTTTGTGGTTCCCGTGTTCGCGTGGAGATGTCCACTGGCATGTCCAGGAAGGGCCGCGGGCGCCCCAGCCGCCGCCAGTTTGACCCCAACGACCGCTGCTACCAGTGTGGAGACCGGGGCCACTACGCCTACGACTGCTACCGCTACAGCAAGCGAGGCCGGCGCAGCAGCAGGTGGGGGCGGGGCCAGGCTAGCCGCTTAGCGCCTGTCAGCTCATTAGAGCAGCGCTGACCTGGCCGTCTTTCTGTTCCAGGTCCCGGTCCAGATCCCGGTCCCGCTCACGGTCCAGGTCCCGCGGACGGCGCTACCGCTCTCACTCCCGCAGCCGTAGCCGCAGCTACAGCCGGTAGGTCGCCATGGAAACAGGCCCGCCACCAGGAATGCCAACCAAAACAAATCTGCCCAGTTTGGTTCAGCTAGGAGACGGCTCAGTGATTTTGAATCACGCCGGTCCTGCCGGTGCTAACCGTTTCTTCTGTCTGTTACCAGGAGCCGCCGCAGATCGCCGTCATACTCCAGACGCAGAAGCAGGTGAGACCGCAGCGGCCTGACCGCAGACACGCTGCGACCCGGCCGGCAGGTTCTGTCAGCAACCAGGAAGTTCCCACTGCTCTAATGAAAACATTCTCTGCTTCTGCATCATCAGGTCTGGCTCCCCGGCCCGGTCCAAGTCCAGGACTCCAGTGAGAAGGTATGCAGTGGACGGGGCTGGGGTCAAGGTCCAGCCTGACCTCTGACCCCGCCCTGGTCCTTCAGAACATTGTTGCTGTTCAGTCTCAGTTCTCCTCACACCGACTGAAAATGTTTTGAGTTTTTACTATGAATAATTTTTATTTCTCCTCCTTTTGTTTGGTTTTTGATTCTATTTCCTTGTGAAAATTGATTTCCACTCTGGTTTCCAGTAAAAACAGCAGCTTGTTTTAAGGTTGTGGTTTAGTTAATATGCCGGGAATGTGAAATTACTGAGCCCTGTTTTTTTTTTTTACCCTCGTGTTTACAGTAACGCCCTCACGCTGAGAAAATCTTAATTAATTTCTTCCTTGTGGAAAATGGCTGACTTCCTTCCAAACTGGTTCCAGTTCTTGCATAAAGCTCATGTAGGGTTGGCTCGAGCTGGAGCTCTGATCCTCTACTGCATGGGTTAAACTCGAGGCCAAACCCGGTCCGCCAGAAGTTTTACTGGAACTTCTAGACTCTGGAGCTTTATAGATTACAGTTGTGTTTTTAAATATTTTATCAGTCAAATCATCAGTTTTGTTTGTCACATGAAGGGGAGAATATATTTACTATGGACTGCAGCGGCAGCGACGTTTTAATATTTTGACGGTTTGTTAATCGGTAGTTTTATTTTTCTGCCACTACCGGCCCTTTAAAACATTGTTGATCTCGATGTGGCCCAAAGTGGAAAGGTTTGCTCTGCTAACGGGCTGGGCGAGGCGTTTCCAGAGGCTCCGAGTTGGAAACCCATACTGGTTTTTCTCCAGCACTGAACTGGTTTGGTGCAGTAAAACTGATCCGGTCCTGGGAATGTTCCCCGGATGCAGAGCATCAGGTCGAGTCCGGCGTGATAAATGTGATTTCTGCATGTTTAGTTTTTGTTTTTGTCTCCCAGCCGCTCCAGGTCCCGCTCTCGGTCCGGCTCTGCCCCCAGGGGGCGCTCTGCATCTCGCTCCCGCTCTCGATCGCCGTCGGCCAACCACAAACGGGCCAGGTAAATCCTCAGAGTGTGTGTGTGTGTGTGTGGCAACACAGGGCAGTGGGAGGGGTGAAATGTGTGTAGAAGGCAGGTGTTCAGGTCAGAGTCAGCCATCTTAGCCAGGGCGCCGACGGCCAGACGGAAGATCCGAAGACTCCACAGCTTCCTCACCGCTGGTTCAGGGAAAGTTCAGCGGAAGGAAGACCTGAGCTCTTGTGCTCTCTGTTCCGGATCGGCTCTGATCGGGAACAGGGAGCACAGGAAGACGACGAGCCGCCACGACGCCGGCTCTCCTGGAGCCGCTCTTAGCTAACGCAGCCAGACATTAGCAGAAGCTAGCAGACAGAAGGTACTTAGCTCAGTTTGGCTAGCTGAGGGCAGCTTTGCTAGGTGAGATCAGCTAAATCAGCACCAGTGGTGTGAGTTGGGGTGAAAATCTTTGCAGAACGTTTTGTTTATTTTTCATATTTTCTTTAAAGCGTGTGGTGGGAGCTGAGCACTGCACAGACACCGCCGCTGATCCCAGGCCCAGGGTCTGCCAGCTGGCGGTGTGCACAGCCTGCGGGAGGGTGACTTAAGCGCTGACCTGAGATCAGCCTCCGCCTGCGTCTGACGTTAGACAGCGAGACAGAGGTCGACCTACCGACCGACCCCTCGCCCCTAGAGCCAGCCGGCCAGCCTTCAGAGCCGGGCTTTAAAAACCCGTTCCCCACCTACCAGAACCCCCCTACCTACCAGAGTTCTTCGCCTCGGTCTTAGCTTCTGAGCGTGAGACACAGAGCTGACGAGAGATCAGACTTCAAGAGCGTCTCCGAGTTGTAGTCGTCCGTCCTTCAGTCCTTTGATCCTTCGCTTCTCTGTACTTGTTGTTTCTGCCGCTGTCTCCAAAGGTAACCAACCCCCCCACCCCCTGACTAAGCTCATGTTGATGGTGACAGAACATGTTGAGCCGTTAAAAAGCGAGCATGTGTGGCTGGATGTGGGAGTGAGTGAGTGGACGTGTGAATGTGTGTCAGGCTGACAGACAGGAAGGAGGGCGTTAGCCGCCCGCCGCCTCAGCTTCTCATTCTGACATGAAATCTGTTAGCGCAGCTTAAAGGCGTCGCACGGTCGACCCAACTGTCCAGATTAGCTCTCTGACGCTGCGTTTACATCATCAATGTGTCGATGTTCTGAAAATCTCGGAATAAATAAAACTATTTCACAGAAAAGCTGCAGGATGTAACTTTTCTAAAATGTTTTTTACATATTTGTTTAAACTCTCACCATGTTGAGACAGTTTAATATGACACAGATAACATGTGAAAACATCGGTCTCCTCCCTGAGCCAACACTGCTGCCTGAAAAAAATGCACCAAAAACAACCAATCAGAGCCAGGAGGAGGGGCTTAGCGCTGTCAGTCATCCTCATGTACTCGCAGCTAAATGTGCTAATGGCGAAGAAAACAGGAAAACCATTTATCCGCCGTCATTAGTGACTGCTGTGAAAGCTTTAGCATTCACAACATACGGAGCATTACACACAGGATGGTTGACAGCGCTAAGCCCCGCCTCCTGGCTTTGACTGGTTGTTTCTAGTTAGTACTGGGAGGAGGCAGAGGAGATTTTTTTTTCTTGTATTTTTTTCTTCCAGATTATTTGACATACCAAACTGTCATAACATGGTGGCTGTCTTTTTTTTTTTTTTGGATAAATGATTTGCCGTCGTTAGGCCAGTCAAATATTTCTGGACGATGAATTGTTCCAGAAGTTATTGCGATAAACGATAATATTGTTGCTTTGAGACCATTTTGAAATAATAAAATTGTAATTTCCAAGTCATAAATGTAAGTAAGGATTTGTTCTTAACTCACCTGGTTAAATAAAAATAAAACATTGACAAAGATCAATAAACTTTAAATTCTAAGAAACATTTAACACTGGAAGACATTTTAAATATGAAAAAGTCTTTGTAAAGAACATTGTCCTTCAGAATAAAGGCTTGTTGAGACCAAAACACCAAACTGAAAACTTTTACCGTCTAGTTTTTGGCAGAAAGAGAAAAATAATAAATCATTCAAAAGGAAATTATCAAGCTCATTTCAATTTGTAATGTGATTATTTGATTTATTGACTATTGTGACAGGCTTACTTGTTAATTGTAAATCACATAAAAACCGTGACGCGTCGCTGCGGCGGTGAAACGGCGTAAACCCGTCTGGACAGTCGGCTCGGCCCGCCGGCCCTTTAAACTGACTTTAGTCCTGGTAGTTTTTGCAGTGCAGAGAAGCTGTAGGTGTGTCTCCCCGTCTGCTGCTGCCGCAGGCTGACCCTGGTCCGTTTGTGTTTCAGTCGCTCCCGCTCAGCGAGTCCGGCCCGGAGCCCCACGCCTGCAGACGACTGAGCGACCAAGACTCTCAGCCAGCAGCAGCTGTTTTCCTTTGGTTCTGGTATCGGTCCGTGTCGACTCTCATTATTTCCAGATCTATTTTCGTTTTTTTTTTTTTACCGCCAGGACTGCCGTCTCCACAGCTCCACATGCCCCAGGTTGTATAAATAGGAGTAGTTTTAACTGTTGCTGCTGTGTAAGCGATCTGTATTTTGAAAAGCGTAGCAGAGACGGGATGCGACACCTTTAAGACGTTTGACTTTTAGCTGTAAAACTCAGATCTTCCAGCAGAAAACGGCAGGAATGGGCTGAGCAGATGAAATGAGCTGAAGTATTAAAACATCCAGAGTTTTTCTGTTGGTCTCCTCTTCACAGGGACACTTGTTGCTCTGCATGCCTTTAGATTTAAAGTCACGTTGTTTTCCTGCTGTCCCTTCATGAAGCTACCTGAATAATGTGATTCCCCCTGAGTTTGATTCATTGCTCTGACCTGATTTTAAAACACAAGTGAGGCTCATGATGGGGCAGCTGTTTGCTTTTCTTTCTGTTCTCGGCTTTAGAAGTGAAAGTGTGGCAGTTTTATTTTTGGAATAAACCTCTTCAACACATCCTGCTGCTGCTCTGTGTGTTTCTGTTGGTATTCTGTCAGATTCAGACATTAACATTTTGCTAATTTAATATTTTAAACCCATGCTTCTCAAACTCTTGCACAGCTGGGCTGTATTTACGGAAATGCAGGGTAAATAAAAATGAGAACCAGAGGCCATGTTCAAGGTTTTATCTGTGACCGATACATGATGAAGTGATTATTAAAATAAACTGATGTAGTAACTGATTAATCATTTTAAAAAAGCTATTTGCTAAAAGTCATAGAGTGGTAATTAAGCCAAAACAAAGCTAAGTTTTTCACGTTAGAATAATTTTTACCTGCATCCTTTGCTACAAATGAACAGCTGTACACTACCGCAATGCTGTAACAGTATTTTAGGCTATGAAATGTTTTATTTAAAAAAGGAATTGAATTAGTTACATTTTTGAATATGTTTCTAATATTGTATTAAATAAGTACTGTACTAGGGCCATTGTAGATAGAACAAAATTGCAAATTTCTGCCAAAAACACTCAAATTTTGAGATTCACGTAAAAAAAACTTGGAAAATTTTGAGTTTCAAAACTTTGAAATTACTCGGTTCACGAGAAACAACAGCGCTGCCCAGTTTATCAGTGAACTGATAAAGATCTTTCTCCAAGTTGTTTTTCCAAACCTCCAAAGTTTAACCTTATCCAGTAAGTTGCTTGAGATCTTACTGAGCAGATTATTAAAGTTTAATCTTGTGGGGTTCCTCAAGGCTTTATTCTGAGGGACTTTCCAGTCAAGACTATTACTGTATAGTCTTCACACAGTAATACAGCGCATGACACAACTTTTTATCTGTGCGTTACCAGATGACATTGATTTTATGCACACATTTTATGTTGAATTAACTGACTAAGTTCCTCCAGTTTAATGCAGGAAAGACAAGTCATGTGTGATACAGAAAATGTGATCAACATTCGAGATAAGAGTAAAAACCCCAGTTTACTAGAAACATAGTTGTGGTTATGGACGCAGACGGGAATTTAAGCAACCTTGAGTCGTTGCCAGAACAGGATTTTCAGTCAATCCGGACACAGAAAAGTCATTAGATGGTTGTATTTACATTAAGTTGTATCATTATGATGTTTCTATTGTTCTTGGTAAAAATCAAATCAATCAAGCAGCTGTGAATCATCCAAAATTATTCTTTATCAAAACCAGGAAAAGCAATTTGACTAGACCAGACTGAATCACTGGTTTTCTGTTTGCATTTTTAAAATAACTTTTATTAATTTAAATTGAGTTGCACCTGAATACATTTTAGAGTAGCTTATTAGTTGCATTTACTTGAGTGATATTTTGGGGGGTTAAAAAATATATTTCTAGAAGTTTAACTGCTACTTTTTACTCTCACTGCTCTTACATGAATAAAATATTTGAAGAAGCCTAGGTACTATATCCTGCTCTAAGGTGTGTATAATTTTTCATTTTAGTTTTTAAAATACCAGAGTTTGCTCCTAGCTTTATATGTTTGTCTTTCTGATAACATTTTACTTTCACTAGGATAAAAATATGCTGTAGTAATGCTATTCATACTTGATAAAACATGTGTCTACTCCACCCATTTCTGGAAATACCTCTGCTGTAAATAAAACCGTTTACAATCGGAATCAGCCATGTTTATGTGCATAAACAAGGGATTTGACTTCGCTTTTCACTTAATCACAGCGTACAAACATTAAATTTAAACATAAAGTAAAATCAGGATATTTTCTCCCATAAGACTTCAAGTGAATATGAAAAGAAAGTTTGAAAGTGACAAATGCTTCAATGACGTTGTATTCAAGCTTTCGGGCCAACCAACTAAAAGCTATGCCATCTCTTCTCCTATTGGTTTAAATTAAAATCGACAGCCGCTTGAGCCTATCGCGTTTCGTTGCGTCAACATAATGGGCGTGGCGACGCATGCCTCGTTTTTCATGAATTTTCCGTCCATTTCAGTCGAGCATTCTTTTTAACCGGGACAACATGGCTACTGCAGCGAGCCGTTACTACAGCGAAGACGGCAGGGCAACAAAACGACAGAAAACCGACGGAATGGCCACAGTGAGTCCGCTGCGACACTTCTTTTTAATTCCAGAATTTTCGGACCAAACTCTGTTGGAGGGCTTTTTTTTTTCCCGGTGCACTTTTAATTCATTCATGTGTCGTTTGAAAGCGGTCACGACGCGGTTTTAGGTCGGTGGAGCTCCGCGACGGGAAACCGTTGATTCTCCGAACGCTCCGCTTTAAAAGTGGCTAGCTTAGCTTTGCGTCTTCAAAATGGTGGGTTATAAAATGCAGCACAGCCCCATGTGTTTATTCCAATTCCTGTTCGTGTGGTTCGCTTTGAGCGGGACCCAGGGAGGGCGGTTTCCCCACCGGGCCTCATCAGAGCCCGGCTTTGTTCCAGTACCGGGAGACGTTAGCATGGTTCTGTTCGGCTAACAGGGCCTAACGCTGTCTAGTGCAGCAGTTCCCCAAACTGTAACTCAGGTTAAACTGCAAATAGAGACACAGCCTGGATAAACACTGCATACAAATCAAGTGAAACGGCAGCAGTTCCCGTTCCCCCAGCGGCCTCTGAAACTGAACCCGAGCAGCTCGGTTCCGCTAGACTGGGGGTCTGCAACCTCCGGCTCCGTAGCAGCAAGTGGCACTTACAAACGTTTTTTTTTATTATTATTATTTTTTTTCATAACAAACGATTACCTTTTGTGCAACTTTTTAACAATTTAATAGAAAAAAAAAAGAAATACAAATCCTAAAGATAAATTAAATATAACTCATTATTTAAGGTTTTATAGATGGCTATAGGCAGGAATAATCTCCTGTAGCAGTCTGTGTTGCAGCGGTTATGTTGTACAGCAGTTTCATGAAGAGAATAGATTTTATTTGTAAAGAGGTCTCAAATATCAACGAAGGTCTAGGAAAAAAAAAAAACAAGCAATTACAATGGACAAAAATAATTAGAAAGTTTGAATAAATGAGAGATTAAAAGAAATATCTTAGAAAGTGAACCAAAAAATGAATGTCTTAAGATTTTCAGGGTTGTCGCGCTCCGTTATCCTTGCTTAGGCAACAAGTCGGACCAGTAAACCAAACCGGTTGTGTGAGTTGCTGTTTTTCCGTCCCGCAGGGATACGAAGACCCACACAAGACCCTTCCTTCGGTGGTGGTTCACGTCCGAGGGCTGATGGACGGGGTCACCGAGGCCGACCTCGTAGAGGCGCTGCAGGAGTTCGGAGCCATCAGGTACAGAAGATTAAATCAAGGCAGTCTGGACTCTTTCAGCTGCATGTGACGCGTTATGTTTCACCTCCCAGTGTACCAGAACGTTGTGCTGATGGTTCAGTCACAACACGGTGACCGCACCGCCACATCTAGAACAGAAAAGCTGGAAAACCAGGTCCAGGCTGTGACTCAGCAGCTGGTCAGGTGGTGTATTTCCTGCCTTTCGATCACATTAACGTTGACAGATTCTGCAGGCAGACAGGTGGCCTCTGGTTTGTTTGACCTCACGGCGCTTGGTTGACTCAGTAGGTGTGTCTCTGCTGCAGCTAGCCAATCAGGATGCATGCTGGGAGAATGCCAAACATTTCTCCCTGGTTGGACATCACCAGGATTTAAGGTTACGTCCACAGACCCGTATCTGACTTCTTCCACTGCAGTCTGAACGACCCGATTAAGATCTTTTAATAAAAAAAACAACAAAGATTTGTGAAAATCAGATGGTTTTCAAAGTGTCTGCAGTCTGAGCGGTCAAGTCACATTTTATTTGACTTTTATAGTCATAATTCTTCATCAGAAGATCCCAGACGCAAAATCTGGACGTAAACAAAGCCTGTCGTAATCGACAATTAATCACATAATGAACTAAAATGAGCTTGATGATTTTCATTGTTGTTTTGAAGGACGATCTTATTCAGATTACCAAATCCGTTTCATTTAGTTTTGCTTGTGTGGAGGGGTTTTATTTCTGTTTTTATCTCATTTTGGATATTTAAAATATCTTCCAGATAAGAGTTTTTTTTTACAATAACACATTTTTCTGGACTATAAAGTGTCCCAGAAATTATTGCGATAAATTATTTTGTTTTTGAGACCATTTTCATGTAATATAATGTTAATAATGCAAGAACACGTTCTCAAAAATCAATAAACTTTAAATTCTAATTAAAGTTTAACACTGGAACTGGAACACACTTTAAATATCCAAAATAAATAAACAAAACAACAAATAAAATTAATCCCGGAGTCTCTGTAAACAGAATTAAGTGGCTATTTCAGACCAAAACACCAGACTGAGGACTTTTATCATCCAGCTTTTGGTAGAAAGAGAAAACGAAGAAACAATAAATCATGCAAATTATTGGGTTTGTTTTAATTCATCATGCGAGTAATGCAGCTGTTGCTTCTTGTCTTAGGCAGTTTTTTTTTTTTTTTTTTACAAAATTTAAGTTTGTTTATAAGAGGGTGAACTTGCATTATTATTTATATTTTACTTCGAAATTATCTCAAAACAATATTATTGTTGTCGCAATAATTACGGGGTCAATTCATCGTCCAGCAAAACCAGATTGACAGATCTGGTATCTGACGGCGCAAGAAGCTCAAATTACCCCCCAGTTTAGTCTCATGGAACAAAATCTGAAGTTATTAAAGTTTTGTGTTTCATTCAGTTTAAACAGCCGATTTACCACCTTACTGATTCCAGATGCTTTTCGCTTTTATTTCACACATTTTAACCGCGTTTAAGTGAATTATGTCGAGTCAGTAGAAAAAAAACTTGGCCAGACTTTGAATGGACTTTGTAAACACAGCGGTCTGTTTGCGCAGAGAAGAAAGGGGGCGGGGCTACGGCTTGCCTGGAAGAGTCTTATCTTCACATCAGTGTCGTGAAACAGCGCTGGAGGTTATCGCTTGTTACCACGATTGTCTGATTTGGCTCTGGCTCATGCAGTAGGTTTCACCTGGCAAATGTTACTGTAACATCTTAAAGATCCTCTAAAACACAATTCGTTACGTTAAACGAGCGTCACCAGGTAAGCCATCGGCCTGGAGAGACGTCGTTCTCACTGCAGCTGATGCAGCCAGTCTGGTCCTGATCGGAGTTTAGTCACGTCGTCAACTGGAGCATACAGACGTTAAAAACAAGGATTATTGTTGTCTGAAATGGCAGTAATGAAGCCAAAACTGTACAAATGACAATGCTACTGTTTTTTTTTTAAATTAAAGTAATTGATTAGCATCTTTTTGATGTAGTTTTAATATTGTATAAAAGTTCTAGCTGTAAAATCTGCAGAATTTGCCCATTTTATCAGATTAATTGAATAATCGTCAGAGTGAATAATCAGTTGCAGCTCTGTTAGTTGTTAGACTTTTCCTTTGGTCTTGAAGTGGAAATGCACCTGATGCCTGCTTTTGTCTGTCTGTCCTCTTAAATATCCAAAATAAATAAGCAAAACGGATGAATTATTAAGTCTCTGAACAAAATTATTCTACAAATAAGGTTTAGTTGAGACCAAAACATGAGACTGAAGACTTTTATCATCCAGTTTTTGGTAGAGATGATAAATCATGCAATTGTAAATTTTTGAGCTCGTTTTAATTTCTCAATCTTTTAATTGATTTATTGCTTATTGCCACAGGCCTGGCTGCTGCTGACGGATGTGATCGTTGTTCCAGCAGCACATGCAGTTCTCTTTTGGCCTGGTGTTGATGCAGGTGAACTGATTCTAGATCAGATTAACCTCAGCTGCCATCGTTTCCTGCACTGAGCTTTAAAAAAAGTCCTGATATACGACCAGAGCACATGCTGCAGCTGAACAGCAGCCTGTAGAGATGTTGTTGTGATTACAGCCGGCCGTGCAACAATGATGCCAAACTGGTTGATTAAAACAGTTTAGAGAGCTTAATCTCCACGGTTTGCTGTGAAGCAGTGCGCGTGGAGAGATCAGAGCTTTAAACGGCGTGTGTTTATGTTCCAGCTATGTGGTCGTGATGCCAAACAAGCGGCAGGCTCTGGTGGAGTACGAGGACATGAACGGCTCGTCGACCGCCGTCACGTACGCAGCCGACAACCAGGTCTACATCGCCGGACACCCGGCCTTCATCAACTACTCCACCAGCAAGAAGATCTCCAGGCCGGGAGACTCGGACGACTCCAGGAGCGTCAACAACGTTCTGCTCTTCACCATCATGAACCCCATCTACCCCATCACCACGGTAACGGACAGGCCTCCTCCTCAGAGGTGTAAATTAGCTTCTGGTTGGGTTTTCAGCCCAAATGGCAAAAAAAAACCAGGAGAAGCTAAAAAGAGTTGGAATGAAAACCAACCGGTGTCGCCTTGGAAACGGTTTATTACCTGGAATTTATTCAAGTTCTAAAAAGCAGCGGTGGGACTTGATTCAGATTTAAAATTGCAGTGTTATGATACCTACCATATCTACATCTGCCAGGTATGTAAATACCTGGCAGATGTTTCTCTGTGTGACGAATGCAGATGTCAAATCCCGTCGCTAACATGAACACAAAGCTATAAATGGCTGCAAGGTCAGAGTTCATCTGTTAAACTGACTGAGGATGAAAACAGAAACTGGAGTATAGACATTTCTTTTATAATAGCTGCTCACAAATAGATAGGCTATTTGTGATCCTGCCTCTTTATTATTACATTGAATTAATTTCAGATTTTTGTATAACTTTTCTTCAAGTTAACAAAGTGAGCTGTTATTGTTACAGGTTAATTTTCTAAACTACAGAAAAGTAACTGTTAGAGAAGCTCAAATGTGAAA